>JBAIZL010000005.1:85279416-85329416 GCA_036971475.1 Prosapia bicincta
CACACACACACACACACACACACACACACACACACACACACACACATACACACACACACACACACACACACACACACACACACACACACACACACACACACACACACACACACACACATAACGTTCCCTCAGCCTATAATAGCATTGCTGAAGTTAACAACACCTTAAATACCAATTATTGTGAAAATCCTTTAGAGTAGTTTCCTATGATAAACCATTTACGATAACTTGATGACGATTTTTCATATAATTTTTGCTTAGCCCATTTGATTGCTGAGGTTAAAAACCGCCTATATTCCAATTTTTGTGAAATTCTTGGAGTAGTTTTCGAGAAAAAATGTACATATATACAATTATTAGTCTTTTAAGAATATTAAATATACCCGTGTTCTGTATTTAATACATTCTTTTCTTATTTTACCGGGCGTGCATTTGAAAGGATTTGAGCATTTTGTTTATTCAGTGTACCGGAAATTATTTATAAAATTCGAATTCTAAAACACAGCCCTGACATTATGTAATCAATCAAACCGTCTCAACAATGTACACAACAGGTAACCATAGCAACCGGAATCAGTAACTAACGCTAAATGTGATAATTCAAAATGTTTTGGTCATTTGACGTGGAGGTTTGGGGTTTGGGGGTTGGATTACTACAGCTTTGTCGTGTGCGGTAATGAATTGTAAAGCTCGCTTGTTGACGAGGGAGGGGGTAGGATGGGGTTGAAATCTATGCGTGTGTTTACTTTGTAAATACGGTGTGGTTTCGAGTACCTAAAATTGGATCCGTAACATGGCGCTGATTAAAGTGAAGGCACGGGTGCCGTTGTGTCTCGAAGGAATAGTGCGGAATGTGTCAAACATTGATTAATTGTTGTGCATATGTTTACAATTATTCTGCCCTCAAGGATCACTTTGTCCAGTAATTTTTGCATATTTAAAACACATTTTTAATATTTATCTTGCAACACTGTTTTCTGTATTCATTTATCACTCACACTATTATGTACTAGAACATAAATCTTGTTATTTATGTGAGATAACTTTCGAAGACTTTAATTACGTGCCTTCATTTTCAAGCATCAACTGGGACTCAGTTATTATTAAAAGAAATTATGTATGCTATTGCTCAAGTATATTATTAAATATGAAATTAACTGAAATAAATTACTCGCAACTAACTCAATTACGGTTACTAATTTATCAAGTCCAGCTATACATTAAGATTTAATTGTTATATAGTATTATTTTAGTTTTAACATTACAGAACTGTGTTTCCTGTGGCAAACACGTGTTATCCGGGCAACTAACGTTAAGGCTTGTCAGATACAGATTGGCTAAGGGCTATATAGTTTGGTCGGCAAATAGACGAAGTAGGGAGCGAGCACAGAGCCGCAATTCTAGAGATTACGACTAACTTGGTGTTTGGAGTAAAATCAATCACAGATTGGACGCCCGACTGTCAGTACTCGTGCCTCGTGGAGGGGGTATACAGAAATGTGGCTAGTGTTCATTAACTCTGGGATCTTCAAACTATTTAAATATTATGAAGTCATGATAGTTCCGTTGACAGATTTAATAAGATTAGGCAATAAAGAAAGAAACGTTTAAACTGTAACCTAACAGGTCGAACTTTAGTCAAAAAGTAAACATTGATACACACACTCAGACACACACAAATGTATATACAAATATAACTTCGCATGTGTTATCCCAGCGCGTTGTGTGGGTGCATTGGCGTCTGTAGGATACCATCAGACTTCGTTACTGTTGAACGAAAATTAGGAGTAAAATTAATCCTTGGAAATGAAATTCATACATTTCTCAACATAACTATTCTTACATTTGGTAAGTTGTTTTGAATGTATTTAGAATAAAAGTTTGACCACATTTGAAGGGTCCAAGCGTCCGTTAATAGAACAAACACATGGAAAACATTTGGAAAGTTGTTTTGAATGTATTTAGAATAAAAGTTTGAACACATTTGAAGGGTTCAAGCGTCCGTTAATAGAACAAACACATGGAAAACATTTGGAAAGTTGTTTTGAATGTATTTAGAATACAAGTTTGACCACATGTGAAGGGTTCAAGCGTCCGTTAATAGAACAAACACATGGAAAACATTTGGAAAGACCAAAGATGGGTTTATTGACAAAACGTTGAAAAGAGATAAGTAAAAGGAATTGTAAATGAATGTCAGAGAAAGGTGACAAGACAGAAATGTTAATCTGAGGTCCATAGCGGCCGTGGTGATAAAAATTTATTTAAGTATTTCTTGTTCTCTCTGCAATGCATTAGTGTGTTTGTGGGGATGATTAACTGAATGCGTGAAAGTACTCAAACTATGAATTTTAAATTCTGTGAGACTGCGCATTTGCGTAAGCCATAACGAGTTTATATGTTATCGCAGCATTCAACTAGTTGATTAAATTATCTCTTTCTTTCGCGTGCGTGAACGGGTCGTCGACATTGGTTCTAGTTAATTATTGCAAGAAAGCCAGTTGAGAGTGAACAAAATAAATGCATTAACTTTACGGAAAGTTCTAGACTTGGACGTGTAAGTCAGCGATTGAAAGAGAACTTGCTCAATCTGTGATCAGTGGTGTCACAGATAGGCAGCATAGAATCTTTCATGGTTGTTTGGTAATGAAAGTACGGAACGTTACCAGTCTTTGAGAAATTCGCTGTTAATGAGTAAGGCGTTTAATTAAATGTAACTCCGACCGCGGCGCCACCTCTTGCCGCGAGACGAAAACCAAACTCTTGATTAAATCTTAAGCACGCCCCATCTCTTACCCACAAAAATGTGGCCATTGTACGAAGTGCTCCCTGATACCACGCTAGAACCTTCGAAAGCGCTGTTCCTTAATTTGTACTAGTTCGGCAACTGGATGTTTTCAGAGACAATAGCGCCCGTCTAATCCAATTTGCGAAATGTTTGCGGAAGTACTTCCATCAATACGTAATTTGGGAGTTTACTTCCACGCTTCAGTTTAGAAATTTTGGTTTTATGTTTGTTCAAACAAATTAGAATTAAAGGGCGTTGAGGAATAGATCTTTATTCATTAATTCCGCTTGTGCCCGTAACTAACAGAAAATTTCAGAGTACATTATTTACAAAACAAAAACCTGTTACACAGCAAATCTCTCACAACGACAAGCTTCTACACAGATTAAAGGGATCGTCGCAACAGAAAGAGGTGTTTCATTGGTTGGTCCACGAGCCGTGTTACATGGCATAACTAGGATGTAATTTCTGTGGTCTTGTTTTGGACGTTTTTGGAAAGGTCTGACTGGACAGATTTATCGAATGGTACCGTGGGATGTATCCCACGCTCGTGGCTTGTATCGAGGATTTAGATGTTATATTCGCATACAGCTACATATTGTTGTCCGGAGTACAAGCACTACCTCTGGATGTTTGGCGTTTATTGGCGGGTTCTTTATGAGACCGGATTTCAACGAAATTACAATTTTGTAGGCGTGCTTTGTGAAATGGTAAATTAGAAAAGGCGGCGAAGGCAGTAATTTCATTATTTTGCCTCTATTCCAAATTAATTAGTAAATTCTTTCAATTTTTCGTCTCTAGCGTAGTGGAGTTTGGGACAACTGTAGATAACAGCCTAAACGTGAAAAAAGACACAAGTCATTTTTACGATAAAGTAATAAAAGCCATGGGAATAAGGTCAATTCGGTAGACACACCCACGCACGTAAGCAAGCACGCACACACACACACACATACACATACACACACACACACACACACACACACACACTGTAACGGTCTGAATTACCGTTTCAATTGAGAAATTATTAATTTCTTATTTTTTAAATAACAATTTTAATATTTAAATAATAAGGTTTTAATTTATGGTATAAGAAACATAGTAAAGAATCAAGAAGTCAGTAAAATTTTGAATAAGTATTATTAAGACAAATTAAAAATTATGATAGCATGAAATTGTAATAACTAACTAAATTTGACGAACGAGAGTGAAGTGAAAAATTTCTAAGTGCCGAAAAATGCTAACTTGAGAACTAGGCTACGTAGAACTATCATCGACATTTTGAAATGTCCAGAAAAATCCATAATAAACAGTAGTGAAAACAGAATTAAAAAAAAACTCAAATAACAAAAAAGTTACAGCCATTTAAAAATAATAGTGTTCTAAAACAGATAACAAAATTATGCAGGTTAAAACTAATACGTTGTCCAACCCCCCGTACAAGAAACAAGCACGGAGATAGCGACGAGCTTAGAGCGGAGGGGAAGGGTGACACAACCGCTATAAATACAGGAACTTATGGGCCTGTAAGGCAGTCTGTAAAAGTTTTTTAATACGAGGTGCTAACGACCGTTATGTCGGATCGCGCCTAGAACCATCATTAGGCCAGATGGGACAAAACCACCACGTTTCCGCCGTCTACTTCCATCCATGGACGAGGGCTTCAGACTCAGCCTCCGGGACGTGAAAATGGAGAAAGACTTCCATCGACTGACCAGGGATGGCAACTTCCGATGTCCAGGGACCAGGGAATCCAGACGAGAGGACTCCAGGACCGGCAGGGAAATCCTTGGCAAGTCATTTTCTCTATTACATACAAATTAACGTCAAATTTAGTCAGTTAAATTTATTAAATTCAAATTAGCAATTAAACTTAAACAATGACTTCATTCTATGTTGAAAAATTAAATAAATCTTAAAAGTAATAAAATTAATTAATATAACAAAATTGTTTAAATAATGAATAATAAATATTAAATTTACAAAGTGGTTTTGGCCATAAGCCAGTCATTTTCAAGAAGACCAGATTTATTGAATCATATAAACTTTAAAATTATTTATAATAAAATTAGAATTTACCAATTCAATCTTGAAATAAGAAGATAAAATATTTTGATTATGTTAAATTTGGAAATAATTTTGGTTAAAAATGTGTAAATGTAATTAATGAATTGTATATGAAATGTAGGATTTAAATATGTGAAAATTAACGAACTTTTAATTAATAATTTGTGAAGATCAAGAGAGAGCTAAATATGTTTTATTTGAAAAGGAAATTAGTTTAGTTTAAAATCAGTAATTAAATGCATTATAAAAACTTACAGTATTTGAATTTATCCTGTGTTGAACAACCAATAAAACCTTTTAGTTTTTTCCAACTGATAAATAATGATTATAAAATCAGAGTACAGTTTTAATTAAATTTCATTAATTAATAAATATATATAAAATTCAGAACCTAATGTTTCTTCAAACGAGTTCTCTCCTTAGAACAATTTTATTGAGCTATTCTAAAAATTAGTTGGTTTTTTGTAATGAAGCCCAGAGACGATGTCTACTGGCAGATCATGTTTAAAGAACACAGGAGCCTTTTAAAATAGGCACTTCCCCTTGCTGTGCCTGCAGATCTCATGAAGTGGTAAGATTCTTTGAAAATTTTGTGTGTTCATATAAATGTTGTTTCTTACCAGCTGACTATTTTACTGACATGTGTGACTAAATACAGACCCAACAAACCTGCCAACCAACTTAGGGGAGGTCATACAAACGTTAAGGTAGAAGTCAGCGGGAATAGGCTTGCATTTGGGCGTGGTACATTACAAAGACAAAATTTAGGGATCTTAACACGGTACACAAAACGGTAAGAGCAGCAGATATATTAATAAATATATTATTCAGCAACGCGACGAAAGGGAGGGGGACGTTGCAACACATACACACACACACACACACACACACACACACACACACACACACACACACACACACACACACACACACACACACACACACACACACACACACACACACACACACACACACACATTCACACACACACACACACACACACACACACACACACACACACACACACACACACACACACACACACACACACACACACACACACATTCACACACACACACACACACACACACACACACACACACACACACACACACACACACACACACACACACACACACACACACACACACACACACACACACACACACACACACACACACACACACACACACACACACACACACACACACACACACACACACACACACACACACACACATACACACACATACACACACACACACACATTCACACACACTTGTATATGCCATATATATACATATAATATGATTTCGTGTATAATAACCAAATTCAAACTGAGAATATTTAAATACAAGATTTATTTATTTATTCAAAGCATTACGTTGATAAACAGTACCAACATCTTTAGGTATCATAATAATACAATAATTTAAGGATAACTTTAATACAAATATCTACACATAATAATAAGGATATAGGCCTACTATGTGTATGAGTTACGGTAAAAGCTTTTGTAATGGTAAATCTTGAAATATCCTTTAATCTAAGGTTTACCACTTAGTGGTAAATGTCCGAAGTGGTGATCATGGTGCATTTCAAAATTTTGCCATTATACACTCGGTAATTCTAAGTGTTTACCTTAGGGATAAGGTAAATGTTACCTAACCTTACTTATTATGACCAACCTTCTAATTTTACCCAACCTTACCTGTTATTACCTAACCTTCTACTGCTGCCTAACCTTACCTACTATGACCTAGCCATCTAATGTTACCTAACTTTACCTAATGTTAATTTTGTTTAACCTTCCCCAACTTTACCTACTTCCATTTTCTGTATATTGATGTAAATGATAGTCCCCTCCCTAGGTTTCTAACACAGAATAGTTGTAATTCAGAGCCACTACCCTGGATTATTGTCTACACCCTCCGGATAGCGAGATAGACACGTCTTTATCCTTAATGAAGGCAGGTCTATTTCAGGTACGACAATAGGTTTTCTCTTGTCAAAGTACCAGGAAATCATAATGGTGTCTCCTTATTCATACCCTAGTTCTACTCGTCTTTCGTTTTACAAAGGGATGTAATGTCAATGATTGATACATTTTTCATCACCCCGATAAGGAATATGTCTACTTCTAGCACGCGACCCTGCTCCATGATCACAACCTCCATATCCTCCAATAGCAGCCATGTTTCAACTTAAAAATATTTCATGCGATGAGTGATACTGGATTAATAACTACAAACAACCCGTTATCGTTCTTTGCATTACAGATCAAAAAATTTATTTACCATGTTTTTCTTACCCTTCACAGGCAATAACAGTTAATGTGAGTACAAAAGAAAAACGTGACGCGATTGTAGTTATCAAATTGGGTTTTTCACAAAGGGAAAATATAAAGGAACCTTAGGGGGGCGAATAATTGTTGTTAACTGGGAAGTTAGGTAGTTGTTAATGGGAAGAAATAATGGTTGTTAATGGCAAAGAAGAATTTTTGTTAATAGGGAGAAAGGATTGTTTTCAATAGAGAGGAAGGAAGGGTTGTTGTTAATAGGGAAGAATGTAGGTTGTAATGGGGGAGGACTGATGAGTGATACAGGAGAAGAAGAATGGTTGTGAATGGAGAGAAGGGAAGTTGTTAATGGGAAAGAAGAATGGTTGTTAATAGGGAAAAGGTGTTGCTAACGAGGAGGAAGGATTACTGATAATGAGGTGGGATAGTGTTTATGGATGAGGGAGGTTAACTGTAATTACTAGGAAAGGAGGGGTTTAATTTGGAGGAGGAAGGTAGCAATGCGGATGTGTAGAAAAGATAAATCCTGACAAAACCATATACTAAGGAGCAAAATAGACTACACAAAGAAACAAATGTTATGTTCCCTGATGAGAATTTTGTCTCAAACTCTTGAAATGTATATTATTTTACATTCTGTATAAATATTTTCGAATAAAATATCAGACATAAGGAAATCTGATGAATATTAATTTGTGCGCAGTTCTTGCTAAAATCCGTTACCATTTTCCTTTGTCTTCGCTTTTTTGAAGAAATAATTTTTTGAAAAAATGTTAAAAAAAGACGTCATCTTTTCCAAAAGACCCTAGAACATCAAACTCCCATTTCAACACTTCCATGACTCTCACTTCGTATTAGGAAGAAAGGAGATTATTTAGTGCAGCAACAGACTTGTGGGAGAGTCTCGGGACAATAAACACTGCGTCCAATAAACTAATAGAGCAAAAAAGTCGCGTAGAGGTTAATAAATCAGCAACGGTTTGCCGGTTGGGAATAACAATACGTTACATGTGTCATAAATAAGGAACAAGCGGGCTTGCGCACAACGATGACATGTTGCCATATTTCTTGGCGTGACTCACAACTGGCTTTCTTCTTGCCTTTGTTAGCAAAGATAAAGTGCTGCCACGAAGAAGGCTAATTTTTTATCTTCAGTTTTACTTTTATAGCATGTGTAGATCAGGAGGTTCGTTGATTTTGCCGGTTTATAAATAGCCTTGTTAGCTTCTGTATCTTTAAGGTATCTCTCGTTCGTCAAGGGCACTAGATTAAATACTGGATTCTAAAGAGCATTTACAACTTCTTTGTATGTTTTAGAAACAGAAACCTAACAAATAATAGGGTGGAACTGCGCAAGAGGTCAATAAATTAGTAAGTGGATTATTTCTGGGCCCCCCAAAGGTTATGGTTCGAGATGCGAATTAATTCGGTCGAATTAGACCCTAGGTTAATTATACACGGTTGATCGCACCTTTTAGCGTAGGCCTACAAACAATCTTTTAGGCAACTCTGAGGAAGACAGTATTAGATTGTAAATTGAAAGGTCTGCAAGGATTTTTATTTCACACATTAACAACAAGTTTACTATTACTCGACAGTTTAAGCTATTTATTATGACGAGAAGGAATTTGATCAGAAACTGTATGTAGAGCTGTTTAATGGTTTGGTAAGTAAATTGATGTATTCAGATGTAATGTTGTAAATGGTTAGTGCAACGTTTAACTAAGATGTCTTGGAAGCCTGAGAACATCCGATCAAGATATTAATGGTTTGGTAAGTAAATTGGTGTATTCAGATGTAATGTTGTAAATGGTTAGTGCAACGTTTAACTAAGATGTCTTGGAAGCCTGAGAACATCCGATCAAGATATTAATGGTTTGGTAAGTAAATTGATGTATTCAGATGTAATGTTGTAAATGGTTAGTGCAACGTTTACCTAAGATGTCTTGGAAGCCTGAGAACATCCGATCACGATATTAATGGCTTAGTAAGTAAATTGGTGTATTCAGATGTAACGTTGTAAATGGTTAGTGCAATGTTTAACTACGATGTCTTGGAAGCCTGAGAACATCCGATCAAGATATTAATGGTTTGGTAAGTAAATTGATGTATTCAGATGTAAAGTTGAACATGACTAGTGCAATGTTTAACTACGATGTCTTGGAAGCCTGAGAACTTCCGATCACGATAATAATGGTTTGGTAAGTAAATTAATGTATTCAGATGTAATGTTGTAAATGTTTACCTAAGATGTCTTGGAAGCCTGAGAACATCCGATCACGATATTAATGGTTTGGTAAGTAAATTGGTGTATTCAGATGTAACGTTGTAAATGGTTAGTGCAATGTTTAACTACGATGTCTTGGAAGCCTGAGAACATCCGATCAAGATATTAATGGTTTGGTAAGTAAATTGATGTATTCAGATGTAAAGTTGAACATGACTAGTGCAATGTTTAACTACGATGTCTTGGAAGCCTGAGAACTTCCGATCACGATAATAATGGTTTGGTAAGTAAATTAATGTATTCAGATGTAATGTTGTAAATGTTTACCTAAGATGTCTTGGAAGCCTGAGAACATCCGATCACGATATTAATGGTTTGGTAAGTAAATTGATGTATTCCAAATGTAACGTTGTAAATGGTTAGTGCAATGTTTAACTACGATATCTTGGAAGCCTGAGAACTTCCGATCACGATATTAATGGTTTGGTAAGTAAATTGATGTATTCAGATGTAATGTTGTAAATGGTTAGTGCAACGTTTACCTAAGATGTCTTGGAAGCCTGAGAACATCCGATCACGATATTAATGGCTTAGTAAGTAAATTGGTGTATTCAGATGTAACGTTGTAAATGGTTAGTGCAATGTTTAACTACGATGTCTTGGAAGCCTGAGAACATCCGATCAAGATATTAATGGTTTGGTAAGTAAATTGATGTATTCAGATGTAATGTTGTAAATGGTTAGTGCAATGTTTAACTACGATATCTTGGAAACCTGAGAACTTCCGATCAAGATATTAATGGTTTGGTAAGTAAATTGATGTATTCAGATGTAATGTTGTAAATGGTTAGTGCAATGTTTAACTACGATATCTTGGAAACCTGAGAACTTCCGATCAAGATATTAATGGTTTGGTAAGTAAATTGATGTATTCAGATGTAATGTTGTAAATGGTTAGTGCAACGTTTACCTAAGATGTCTTGGAAGCCTGAGAACATCCGATCACGATATTAATGGCTTAGTAAGTAAATTGGTGTATTCAGATGTAACGTTGTAAATGGTTAGTGCAATGTTTAACTACGATGTCTTGGAAGCCTGAGAACATCCGATCAAGATATTAATGGTTTGGTAAGTAAATTGATGTATTCAGATGTAAAGTTGAACATGACTAGTGCAATGTTTAACTACGATGTCTTGGAAGCCTGAGAACTTCCGATCACGATAATAATGGTTTGGTAAGTAAATTAATGTATTCAGATGTAATGTTGTAAATGTTTACCTAAGATGTCTTGGAAGCCTGAGAACATCCGATCACGATATTAATGGTTTGGTAAGTAAATTGGTGTATTCAGATGTAACGTTGTAAATGGTTAGTGCAATGTTTAACTACGATGTCTTGGAAGCCTGAGAACATCCGATCAAGATATTAATGGTTTGGTAAGTAAATTGATGTATTCAGATGTAAAGTTGAACATGACTAGTGCAATGTTTAACTACGATGTCTTGGAAGCCTGAGAACTTCCGATCACGATAATAATGGTTTGGTAAGTAAATTAATGTATTCAGATGTAATGTTGTAAATGTTTACCTAAGATGTCTTGGAAGCCTGAGAACATCCGATCACGATATTAATGGTTTGGTAAGTAAATTGATGTATTCCAAATGTAACGTTGTAAATGGTTAGTGCAATGTTTAACTACGATATCTTGGAAGCCTGAGAACTTCCGATCACGATATTAATGGTTTGGTAAGTAAAAATATGTATTCAGATGTAATGTTGTAAATGTTTACCTAAGATGTCTTGGAAGCCTGAGAACATCCGATCACGATATTAATGGTTTGGTAAGTAAATTGATGTATTCCAAATGTAACGTTGTAAATGGTTAGTGCAATGTTTAACTACGATATCTTGGAAGCCTGAGAACTTCCGATCACGATATTAATGGTTTGGTAAGTAAATTGATGTATTCAGATGTAATGTTGTAAATGGTTAGTGCAACGTTTACCTAAGATGTCTTGGAAGCCTGAGAACATCCGATCACGATATTAATGGCTTAGTAAGTAAATTGGTGTATTCAGATGTAACGTTGTAAATGGTTAGTGCAATGTTTAACTACGATGTCTTGGAAGCCTGAGAACATCCGATCAAGATATTAATGGTTTGGTAAGTAAATTGATGTATTCAGATGTAATGTTGTAAATGGTTAGTGCAATGTTTAACTACGATATCTTGGAAACCTGAGAACTTCCGATCAAGATATTAATGGTTTGGTAAGTAAATTGATGTATTCAGATGTAATGTTGTAAATGGTTAGTGCAATGTTTAACTACGATATCTTGGAAACCTGAGAACTTCCGATCAAGATATTAATGGTTTGGTAAGTAAATTGATGTATTCAGATGTAATGTTGTAAATGGTTAGTGCAACGTTTACCTAAGATGTCTTGGAAGCCTGAGAACATCCGATCACGATATTAATGGCTTAGTAAGTAAATTGGTGTATTCAGATGTAACGTTGTAAATGGTTAGTGCAATGTTTAACTACGATGTCTTGGAAGCCTGAGAACATCCGATCAAGATATTAATGGTTTGGTAAGTAAATTGATGTATTCAGATGTAAAGTTGAACATGACTAGTGCAATGTTTAACTACGATGTCTTGGAAGCCTGAGAACTTCCGATCACGATAATAATGGTTTGGTAAGTAAATTAATGTATTCAGATGTAATGTTGTAAATGTTTACCTAAGATGTCTTGGAAGCCTGAGAACATCCGATCACGATATTAATGGTTTGGTAAGTAAATTGGTGTATTCAGATGTAACGTTGTAAATGGTTAGTGCAATGTTTAACTACGATGTCTTGGAAGCCTGAGAACATCCGATCAAGATATTAATGGTTTGGTAAGTAAATTGATGTATTCAGATGTAAAGTTGAACATGACTAGTGCAATGTTTAACTACGATGTCTTGGAAGCCTGAGAACTTCCGATTACGATAATAATGGTTTGGTAAGTAAATTAATGTATTCAGATGTAATGTTGTAAATGTTTACCTAAGATGTCTTGGAAGCCTGAGAACATCCGATCACGATATTAATGGTTTGGTAAGTAAATTGATGTATTCCAAATGTAACGTTGTAAATGGTTAGTGCAATGTTTAACTACGATATCTTGGAAGCCTGAGAACTTCCGATCACGATATTAATGGTTTGGTAAGTAAAAATATGTATTCAGATGTAATGTTGTAAATGTTTACCTAAGATGTCTTGGAAGCCTGAGAACATCCGATCACGATATTAATGGTTTGGTAAGTAAATTAATGTATTCAGATGTAATGTTGAACATGACTAGTGCAATGTTTAACTACGATGTCTTGGAAGCCTGAGAACTTCCGATCACGATAATAATGGTTTGGTAAGTAAATTAATGTATTCAGATGTAATGTTGTAAATGTTTACCTAAGATGTCTTGGAAGCCTGAGAACATCCGATCACGATATTAATGGTTTGATAAGTAAATTGATGTATTCCAAATGTAACGTTGTAAATGGTTAGTGCAATGTTTAACTACGATATCTTGGAAGCCTGAGAACTTCCGATCACGATATTAATGGTTTGGTAAGTAAATTGATGTATTCAGATGTAACGTTGTAAATGGTTAGTGCAATGTTTAACTACGATGTCTTGGAAGCCTGAGAACTTCCGATCACGATATTAGTGGTTTGGTAAGTAAATTGATGTATTCCAAATGTAACGTTGTAAATGGTTAGTGCAATGTTTAACTACGATGTCGTGGAAGCCTGAGAAGATCCAATCACGATATTAATGGTTTGGTAAGTAAATTGATGTATTCAAATTTAACGTTGTAAATGGTTAGTGCAATGTTTAACTACGATGTCTTGGAAGCCTGAGAACTTCCGATCACGATATTAATGGTTTGGTAAGTTAATTGATGTATTAAGATGTAACGTTGTAAATGGTTAGTGCAATGTTTAACTACGATGTCTTGGAAGCCTGAGAACTTCCGATCACGATATTAATAGTTTGGTAAGTAAATTAATGTATTAAGATGTAACGTTGTAAATGGTTAGTGCAATGTTTAACTACGATGTCTTGGAAGCCTGAGAGCTTCCGATGACGATATTAATGGTTTGGTAAGTTAATTGATGTATTCAGATGTAACGTTGTAAATGGTTAGTGCAATGTTTAACTACGATGTCTTGGAAGCCTGAGAACTTCCGATCACGATATTAATGGTTTGGTAAGTAAATTGATGTATTCCAAATGTAACGTTGTAAATGGTTAGTGCAATGTTTAACTACGATGTCTTGGAAGCCTGAGAACTTCCGATCACGATATTAATGGTTTGGTAAGTAAATTGATGTATTCCAAATGTAACGTTATAATGGTTAGTGCAATGTTTACCTAAGATGTCTTGGAAGCCTGAGAACATCCGATCACGATATTAATGGTTTGGTAAGTAAATTGATGTATTCCAAATGTAACGTTGTAAATGGTTAGTGCAATGTTTAACTACGATGTCTTGGAAGCCTGAGAAGATCTAATCACGATAATAATGGTTTGGTAAGTAAATTGATGTATTCAGATGTAACGTTGTAAATGGTTAGTGCAATGTTTACCTACGATGTCTTGGAAGCCTGAGAAGATCTAATCACGATATTAATGGTTTGGTAAGTAAATTGATGTATTCAGATGTAACGTTGTAAATGGTTAGTGCAATGTTTAACTACGATGTCTTGGAAGCCTGAGAACTTCCGATCACGATAATAATGGTTTGGTAAGTAGATTGATGTATTCAGATGTAACGTTGTAAATGGTTAGTGCAATGTTTAACTACGATGTCTTGGAAGCCTGAGAACTTCCGATCACGATAATAATGGTTTGGTAAGTAAATTGATGTATTCAGATGTAACGTTGTAAATGGTTAGTGCAATGTTTAACTACGATGTCTTGGAAGCCTGAGAAGATCTAATCACGATATTAATGGTTTGGTAAGTAAATTGATGTATTCAGATGTAACGTTGTAAATGGTTAGTGCAATGTTTAACTACGATGTCTTGGAAGCCTGAGAACTTCCGATCACGATAATAATGGTTTGGTAAGTAAATTGATGTATTCAGTTGTAACGTTGTAAATGGTTAGTGCAATGTTTAACTACGATGTCTTGGAAGCCTGAGAACTTCCGATCACGATAATAATGGTTTGGTAAGTAAATTAATGTATTCAGATGTAACGTTGTAAATGGTTAGTGCAATGTTTAACTACGATGTCTTGGAAGCCTGAGAACTTCCGATCACGATAATAATGGTTTGGTAAGTAAATTAATGTATTCAGATGTAACGTTGTAAATGGTTAGTGCAATGTTTAACTACGATGTCTTGGAAGCCTGAGAAGATCTAATCACGATATTAATGGTTTGGTAAGTAAATTGATGTATTCAGATGTAACGTTGTAAATGGTTAGTGCAATGTTTAACTACGATGTCTTGGAAGCCTGAGAACTTCCGATCACGATAATAATGGTTTGGTAAGTAAATTGATGTATTCAGATGTAACGTTGTAAATGGTTAGTGCAATGTTTAACTACGATGTCTTGGAAGCCTGAGAAGATCTAATCACGATATTAATGGTTTGGTAAGTAAATTGATGTATTCAGATGTAACGTTGTAAATGGTTAGTGCAATGTTTAACTACGATGTCTTGGAAGCCTGAGAACTTCCGATCACGATAATAATGGTTTGGTAAGTAAATTAATGTATTCAGATGTAACGTTGTAAATGGTTAGTGCAATGTTTAACTACGATGTCTTGGAAGCCTGAGAACTTCCGATCACGATAATAATGGTTTGGTAAGTAAATTAATGTATTCAGATGTAACGTTGTAAATGGTTAGTGCAATGTTTAACTACGATGTCTTGGAAGCCTGAGAACTTCCGATCACGATAATAATGGTTTGGTAAGTAAATTGATGTATTCAGATGTAACGTTGTAAATGGTTAGTGCAATGTTTAACTACGATGTCTTGGAAGCCTGAGAACTTCCGATCACGATAATAATGGTTTGGTAAGTAAATTAATGTATTCAGATGTAACGTTGTAAATGGTTAGTGCAATGTCTACACTTCAAATACTTTTAAAATGGAGTTCGAAAATTACTTTTGTAATAAAATTAGGTAACATAACTACTTTTCAAACAATAAAGTACTATAATTAACATGCAAAACACTCTAATCACACAAACATATTAGAAAAAAGACTTTAATTTCTTACACGATCAAGAGAAATACTGTCATCAGTGTTGGTGTTGAACATGTGACAATAAAGCAATTTCAAAATATATGTTCGAGTCTTTGCGCGTTTGATGCATCTACTTGTTCTTTCAAATTCGGTTCAGTGGTTATTTATTTTATTTTTTTATTTTAGAAGTTACAAGAAAAACTATCCTGAAAAACATGTTAGACCGCATAAGCATTACAAATATTTATTATAATTCGTAAAATAATTATTAATAAAAGCGTGATTAAAAAATTCCTGGGGGTGTGTTTTAAAGCGGACCCAACTCAACGATGTAATTATTTCCCAGGCACTGGCCATTGTATCGCCTCTATTCGCCAGAAGGCCTTCTCTATGTCACAAAGAGGAATAATTATTGTCTGTTGCCTAAAGCGGACCAACAATTGCCTATTTTAGGAACAGTTTCTTTATTTCTTCTTCTTCAGTTCGTGGCGTTCATAATCCACCTTGAAATTAAAACATTACAAATGCTTGATTGATACTTGTCCTTCTACGGGAGTAATTATGTTTCGTTTGGAAATGTGGTTAATTTTGTCAATAGGTTTCGTTATTCAGGTTGCATCTGACTTAGTACCGAACCTTGCAGTGCTATTCTAAATAATAGAACAGACATTAAAAAGTAGAAATCTGATAATCCCAGTGCCTAATGATTTTTCCATCACTAGACTATATTTACACTAGATACACACACACACACACACACACACACACACACACACACACACACACACACACACACACACACACACACACACACACACACAAACACACACGCGCACGCGCGCGCTCACGCACACACACGCACTCACACACACACACACACACACACACACACACACACACACACACACACACACACACACACACACACACACACACACACACAAACACACACACACACACACACACACACACAAACACACACACACACACACACACACACACACACACACACACACACAAACACACACACACACACACAAACACACACACACTCACACACACACACACACACACGCGCGCGCAAGCACACACACACACACACACACACACACACACACACACACACTTGAATATAATATTGTAATTTTGTTTAAACTAGATTCTTAAGTTTTTTAAAAATTTGATTTGTTTTTATACGATTAATTCAATTTTTACAAACATGACAAGAATTTTTATTCACAATAAATCTGGGCACGCTTCCAAAAGGCATTTCTCACAGTTGTAAATGAAATTTCGTCTTTATTCAGAAATATCGTAGGTTTGAATGAACTGATTGATAAATTTGGATTTTTACAATTAGGGTTTTTATATTAGTCGTCGTAGGTTATGTTTCGAATTGTTCATTGTCAAGGCTGTATTTTCTTGATAAATATAATTAAAGTTTAAAATTTAATACATATATTATTATTAGCACTTATTTTCCGTAACCGAGTTTAGCAAAAAAATTATACCTTGCGATGCAGAAAGTCATCACGAATACATAATACATTATGAAAACTTCATTTAACGCCCCAAAATTAAAGATTTTGCAAAATAGCAATCCCCCTCCACGGTACACGTAAAACGTTACTAATTTACCATTTTGGCTTTATGCTTTTGACAAAGTAACTCGCAAAATACCTCGAAATGTAATTAAACTTGCTGTTGACTCCCAAAACTTTAAAAGGTTTTCAAATTAACTTTAACAAAGCGCTATTAGCATGACGTTTCACCCGCCACACAAACTATATAGAATTATAAAACTCGCACACATCTTATTTTTTGCGATATAAGTCGAAAATTACTCAAAAGGACAACACAAACACTTACAGACATTATTCCACAGAAAATAGTCCATAGAACATTTACACACCTATCATTTCTTACTTTGGCCTAAAAACGATAGAACTTACCACGCAGTGTGACACTGAAGTGTTCAAGTTGATATTTTTTTCAAAATTTGTAACTTTTTGGGAGTCAATATGCCAAACAAGTTAAGCCAAAACATTGAATTGTTTTAGGTGTGCTTTGGAGGAGAAGATTGATATTTTCCAGAATTTTTAATTTTTGGGGGCGTAGCGGAAGTTTTTATTATTTTTTCGTATTCCTGATGACTTTCCACATCGCCCGGTATAATATTAATTCTAAAAGCGATTTTGAGGTACTGGGAAATAAATACCATTTTACTAAATATATTCAATATTTTATCTATTATCATTACATACTGTAATACTACGTTGGTATTTTTTAAGTGAATATTTAAAAATATTTTAAAACTGATGACCATTACTTACAACATTAAAATTATTTAGGGAATCGGGCATTTATCAGATTTATTGACCAAAGGTTTTAAAAATAAGGAAAGGAAAAGAGTGGAACAAATTGACGAAATTTATTACTATATTTGGGTCGATGGGGCAGTTTCTTCCTAATCTTTTATTAGATCACAAATTTAAAAGGATGACGATTTAGAAAGTTCATGTATTTACATATAATCAAGTTCAAATGACTTATTACCTAATTTTATAAAATTAATAAATCTATCATGACTATTAAATACTAATAAATTTCCACTCCTTTGGACCAGTCTGACGAGTGTCAAGTTTTTTAAAGTGATATCACTTGCTGGCTTTGTAATAACTATTGCCAGTTAAAAAACGTTGGTTTTACCAATCTATTAATAATGATAGTACGTTTTGCATAAAGTAAAATTGAATCTAAATGATGGCTTCCATCGGTGCATGCTATTGGGATTAGCCAATAGATGACAATTAAAAATGAGTTTAGGCAAGATGTCAGATGTCACATGTCAGGCCATCTGTTGCGGTGTGATTGACGCAACATGCCGCAAATTATGCGCGGACATGTCGACGTCCAATCGGTCTGTTTGAGTATTTTATTGAACAGAATCTGAACCTGGAATTAAGGCGATTGTCAGACGTGTTTGTCATTCCACTCGGCACATCATCGGGTTATGAGAAGAAATCTCAGCCGTTTCTTACCCAGTGTAAACGCCACTCTTGCAGCAGGTGGTTTTTCAATTATAGAATTTAAAAATTCAAACACACACAAGAAGACTGTAAACACGAACACACACACACACACACACTGCAACGGTCTAAGATACCGTGGCAAATAGGAAATAAATAATTTCCTGTTTTTAAGAAATAAAGTTGTTTTCAAATTAATCAAGTAGGGAATTATACAAATAATAAAGAGTGAAAAATTAAATATAACCTTAAATAGAATAATTAAGCTAAATTAAAAAATGTTATAAAATAAATTTGTAATAACTAACTAAATTTGAGCATCGGGAGTGAGGCGAAAACTTTCTAAGTGCTTAAAAAAGCTATCTTTAGAACCAAACCACGTAAAACTTTCATCGACATTTTAAAAGAACCAGAATAAGCCAGAATGAACATTAGAGAAAACAAAATTCAAAAAACGTAAGAAACAAAAAAGTTACAGCAGTTTAAATAAAATAGACATTTTTCAGTGTTCCAAAAATAATAATCAAACTCTGCAAGCTAAAACAGATTCGTTGCCCGACTTGCCTGTACAAGGAATAAATCGAGAGATAGCAAGCATTGCAGGCGGGGTGAGGTAGGTTAAATTCACCGCTATATATACTAGGTCTCTAAGACTTTAGAGACAGTCTGAAATAAATTTTTAACACGAGGTGCCGCGGAACGCTATGCTGGACCGCGAGTAGGACCGTCACCAGGCCAGATGGACCAAAACCTCAGCGCTTTCGACATCCAGGACTACCAAAGGATGAAGGCTCCAGACTCAGCCTCCAGGACGCTGGAATAGAGGGAAACCACCACCGACGAACCAGGGATGGCGACTTCCGATGTCCAAGGACCAGGGAATCCAGACGAGGGACTCCAAGGACCGGCAGGAACATCTTTGGCAAGTCATTTTCTTTATTCGATACCAGTCACGTCAAATTTAGTTAGTTAATTTTATTAAATTCAAACAAATCTGCAAGCTAAAACAATGACTTCACTCTTTATAAAATTTTAATAAATTGTATGCTAAATAAAATGAATTTATGTGATCAGAATATTTAAAATAATGAATATTAAACTTACAAAGGGTTTTTGGCCATAAGCCATTTATTTTAAAGGAAATGAGAATTTTTCGAATATTATAAATTTAAAAATTAAATGTCATAAAATACGAATTTACCAATTCAATATAGGAGATAAATTATTATTATGTGTAATTTGGAAAATAATTTTATGTTTATGTCAATGTAATCAATCTATATGCAAATTATAAGTTTTTAAAGCATAAGAAACAACAAGTTACTTAGTGAATTGTTTTGTTAATATAATTGTGTTGTACTTAAAAGGATAAATTTTCTTTTTTATTTAAATAAATAGAATTAAATATGTTATAAAAATCAACAGTATTTGCATTTCATCCTGTGTCAAATAATCAATAAAAACTGTTTAGCTTTTTCCAACTAATATGAAAACGATTATTAAATCAGTAAACAAATTTAATTAAATTTCATTAAATGATAATAGATAAAGCCTAATGTTTTTAAAGAGTTTCTCTCTACTAACTTCATGAGCTAGTCTAAAGATTAGTTGGTTTTTTGTATAAAAGTCCAGAGATTTATCTACTGGCAGATTGTGTTTAAAAGGACACAGGAGCCTTTTAAAATAGGTAATTTTAAACACGATCATATTTTGCACGTTCCCTTGCTGTCTCTGCAGATCATCATCAGGTGGTAAGACTCTGTGATTAATTTGTGTATTATTTTAAATGTGTTTCTTTCCAGCTGACTATTAAAATGACATGTGTGACTATACCTAGACCATACACAATTGATAAACTAATTTGGGAGAGTTTATACGTATTTTAAATGGTAGTCAGCGGGAATAGGCTTGTTGTGGGCTTGGCCCTACGAGCGGGAAACATACACTTAACTCAGGGAGTTTAGCACGGTTTTACAAGCAGGGTGATAGGCAGATGTGTTAGTTGTTTATAAATAAGTTTTCTTGTAAACAATAAAATTTTGGTATTCTGCAAGAAAACAAACAGCAAACGGCAGAGCAGAGTACAGATTAGAGCAAGGTGGGGGGGGGACGTTGCAACACACACACACACACACACACACACACACACACACACACACACACACACACACACACACACACACACACACACACACACACACACACACCGACACACACACAAACACACACACACACACAAACACACACTCACACAAACACACACACACACACACACACACACACATACACATACACATACACACACACACACACACACACACACACACACACACACACACACACACACACACACACACACACACACACACACACACACACACACACACACACACACACACACACACACACACACACACACATATATATATATATATATATATATATATATATATAATAAATATGGTGATATGTTTTCTTGTAGTATAGTTAATAAATTAAAAATATGTCAAAAACAAGAATACTTTTAATGAATATATTTATTCAAAGCTTTTTACTATTTTATCGGCGAAAAGCTTTGAATAAATATATTCATTAAAAGTATTCTTGTTTTTGAAATAATTTTAATTTATTAAACATATATATATATATATATATATATATATATATATATATATATATATATATATATGACGATGCCAATCTAATTAAAAATGTTAAATTCTTATGTTTCTTATGTTCTTATGTTTCACCGACAACTGTGAACACTTTAAAGTAGCGTCGCCATGAATAGTAAATTACAACCATTTGTAATCGTCTCCAGTTGAATCCAACAAGCTGTCACTGGAATATTTTCAAACTGTGGATAAACTGTGGAAAAATCTGGCATCAAATTTTAGTTATTTCGTAATACATTTGACTATTAACAGATTCTGAGATTCACTACACCACATTTGATTCTATTAGATAGCAATAATTGGAAGGTTTAAGGGTTGTATGAGAATCCGGGCGATTATACCTCGCCACCAAAAGATAAACTTATTCCCTTTTGTCAACTAAGCGGAAGATAGATCTATTCCTTGGCTTATAAACACTTTATGGCTTTTTAGTTTAACTTTATCTTGCTGGCCAGTAGACATCGTTTTTGGCTTCGATTGAGAAGAGGTTCACTTCAGGCTCACGAGGTGCCTTAGTTCCCAATAATCCCAGAAATAATGGAATATTGCCTTTTTTAAGTCCTAATTTCACACCTACACTTCCTTATCCCTCTACTCAAATCAGTTTGTGAAGGTCCTTCCCCTATAGGGAGTACTTCAGGAATGCGACCTTGCACACGTGACGCCATCTTCCTCTGCTAGGTTTTATGTCTTTACCTTAATCCTATTTTGACAATTATTTCGTACTACTCATAGAAGATAGTAGACGTACAGGCTGACCAAATAACAAAAAATAGTTTTAGATGTATCTTAATTTTAACTACATAAAATTAAAAATAAAATTCTTTAAAACTTAAATACTGAAAAAATTTGTGTGTGTGTTGAAAGAAACAATTAGAACGGATGGTTTCCTACAAAGATATTTAAAAATTCTTCTACTTAAAAAAAAAACAAGTGTATCATATTCCCAAACACATCTGAACGAAACTTTCATTCCGAGTGTGTTTTAAAATTCAAAATTTCCACTATCGAGGACTTGCGAATAGGCGGTACTAACAAAGGCCAAAGACGGTTATTAAAGGACCATAACAGAGAACGGAGAGTTTAAATTTTAATAGATACGTTATAAATATAAATATAAATAATTAAATCCCAATACGGCGGACATAACTTCCTAGGGAAAGAGGGGGGGGGGCGTGATACCGCAATTATTGGACACAGAGACCACCGGCGCTCTGGCAGCTTATCTTACGCAATGACTTGAGACTCATTATACGTTTATTGTTTGTAATAAATTATTGTTTTATATAAATATATGTGGACAAAATTATTTTGCTCCTTTAGCTTAAGCTAGTTATAGGTTTACATACGTTTAAAATTACGGATTTTTGGAATTTAAAAGTCATAAATGTAGGCCTAAATAAAATGGATTTGTACTTGTCAGGGCTTAATTGTGGCTTTAAGGATTATGTTTTCGGAATCATTCGAAAGCGCCTACGAGACAACCTGCTCTCTCTTTCTGGCAAAGGGAGAGTCTAATAAAACTATGCCAGTTTAAATGTGACCGAATTTAAGTGACCTTGAACGCATTAAAAATTGGGTTTACCGAACTTTACTCGCGTCCGGTTGCACATCAGGGCAGCAGTGTGTTTGGAATAATTTCGTTAATTGACAACGTCTGTTCATGGGAAAAACAACCGCCACGGACCATTTGCGTGTTTTCATCCCGTATCATGATTTTTTTGCAAATCTAATCCTCTTGTTTCTTCGACGGGTTGGATTATTTGGGCGTGTTTTTAGATGTGAAATGCTATTAAAGGGCCTCAATAACACTTGTACTCACTTTCATGCGCCTAACATAGTTTCCAGAAGTTATGAGTGGTGTTCTAAGAGATAAAAACGAAATAGTGTTAAATATTAATTAGTATTTTAAATGTTGTAAAATATCTAAACGTGTGTTCCTGTTACAATACGGTTAGTTTAAAGGCACCTAACAACAAACAAATGTAACCTCGAACATTCATTGACAACGTTTCTACATCAAAACAAAGTCATCTTTAGGGCGATATATTTATAAAAAATACAATATTAAAAAAATACTATTGCGATTAAACTACATATACGCCTACAAAATCCATATTAGTCTTATTAAAATGTGATTTACCTTATGTCTAATATTGCAAATTATTTTGGAAACTTAATGGTTTGTGCACGAGCATTATAGTAATTCTGCTCTACTTTACTTAGGCCTGCTATTTTAAATATTTACTACTCCTATCTTAACGCTACCTAGCGGCTGACCAGATAAGTTCATCGGGTCTCAGATAAAATATTCCTCTTTGTCAGGGATCAAAAGCTCTTCCCTGTCATTCGCGGAGCTGGGAACTCGATCCCAATGTCCGTCAGGCGTACCAAATGTACATCAGACCCATCATCACCTACGCAGCTCCCTTTTGAACGATGCTTCAAAGAGGAAGCTGCACTCTTTCCAAAACGTCACGCTCAGACTAATCACAAACTCCCCGTGATATGTGAGAAACACGATAATAGCCGCAGAACTTAACGTCCCATCCCTAGACGATTTCATTGTCAAACTGACTACATCATTCAAAGATCGAGGAGAACGCTCCTCCTATCCGCATCTGTCGGCAACAGATCTGGCACCGCCTCCGATGCGCAGAAATCGACCTCTGTGCCTCGTCTACGAGCCCCCATGAAGGTCGAACATCTAAAATCTACACCTCACAAAAATCCTAGTCAAAACAAATCCGTCCAATCAACAGCAAAAAATTATACAAAGCTCAACACCAAACAACCACGTACAAAATTTAAATGTAAATGACCTCACGAATGCCTATAAAGCAATCCGCCAACAAACCACACAGAAAATTGTAAAGTAAAGCAATTGTTATTGAACTGCTGTAAATGAGAATTTTTCAGAAACGGCACATCATAGGAGCGATACCTAGAGCTCCGTCAAACCAGCCAAGGATGTTTATTGTGTTTGATGTCCCCTAACTGTCGCTGGAGATCAAGGACTACGTCTTTGAGCCAAACTTTTATTAGTTTGGGCTTTACTCCAAGTGGTAGGGTAGAGAGGCGGCGGGAGCTTTCCTTGGGAGGTTATCGCCTACAGTTAAACTTGTAACAACACCTGTGTGTATTCCTTACATTGTATTTTTTTCAATTAAATGATTCAATAAACACTTTTTAGATTCTAATAATTATTATTAATTGTGAGACCTACATTAGTAGCTTAGCTATTTATTATCTCTTTGGACGAAACTGCCCCGATTGTGTATGTGCCCTGCTGTTAGTAACCTTATATAATAGAAAAGAAACATCATGACCTTTCTGATATGTCTCTATTCAAAAGGGTTATATAACCCTTGTGTGCTTCTAAAAACGCGGGATTTGCTCCACGTCTAGTATACACCGTATGCGCCGAATAAACAGTACGGAAACAATAGTAATATTTTACTTTATTTCATTAAATTTATTTACTAAGTTTTCTCTGTGATAGTTAGCACCATGTTAGCAGAACTAACCTCAAATGAAATACGTCAACACGAATACGCGGCAATAATTAAAAGTCGTTACAGCTGATCGAGAAGGCAACTTCAGCTAATTCAGTTTCTGTACTGTTTATTTTGGCGCATACGGTAAATTCAAGTTTGTTGCAACCAAATTTAAATTTTAGCAAACAAGGTCGAACGTAATTTAGTAAGCACATGCAGACATTATAATTATAATAATGTTTAATATAATACATATATTAATAATAATAGTATTATATAATAAATTTAATAGGGAAATCTTATTTAGATTTTTTATCAGTGCATAAACCGTCTTTGGACAAAGTTGTGCTAAAGAACAGGAAGCAATAAAAGCACTGTTTACCGACACGAGTACATCAAATCCTGAATAAAGATAAACATTTCAATAAAGCAAAAGCCTTTTATGTAGGCGACAAGTTGCTCGGTTTTACTGCTCGCGTTTTATTATCGTTTGAAATGTTAGACCGCGATTCAGTTCCAACGTTCAATGCCTCGATGTTTTAATGTCGCTGTATGATTGGTCACGATGTAGCACATTGCATTGTGGGTCGCTGGGTACGGCTGACGACAGTCCCACCGACGTCCTCCCGCACGATCTGACCACCCAAAGCCCTTAGATGTGGCACAGCCTTAACTGTCTTAGTGGAGACCCTTTGTTACCCACCGGTAATTGTTTAAAATTATCTATATTATTCAGTTTAGAGAGGGTTAGAGAGAAGCGAGTGACATCTCGAATTCAGTACCTTGAATACGAATCTCCAAGGGTTTTCACTATATCACTAACATTATCGATAACTTTATATTTTGTTTTTAAAAAGATCAGTCAGTATGACTGTTAGTGAAAGACAGGAAACGGCTGTGAACTTGAGTAGAATTAGGGTTAGGGACTTAACCCCCCCTGATAGAGGAAATCACAGGGATGGGTACAGTATCGCGTACCTTAATTAGACCAATCCCCTACTGGGGTCATAAAGAAGTGTTTACCAGTTACTTATCCTCGTAGGAAGAAGAATAAGGGAAGTTACAGAGTTCGTTAGGATATGGAACGAGCATTATGTTCACTTGATGTTCTGAGGGAATCGTGAAATTTTGTGGGAAGATTCTAAATGTGAAGTAAGTCTGCTCTCAAACAGGCTTCTATCCGCTTATTGGTTGGCTGGTCAGTTTCCGATGTATTTTTAGTTTTGTTTTTATTTTGTACATTTTGTGACGTACAGTCAATTTCAGTACTTTCGTAATGGACGAAAACGTTGACAGACAGTATTAATAGATTAGATAGTTAAGACCAAACAGCCTCTGGATATTGAGAAGATTTAAGTGGCTCAGGTGTGCAGAATGGAAAATGTAAAATGGACCTGGTCTATAATGAAAACTCTGACCAATGTGTAAAAGAGACAGGGAAGGTTATATGGGATGAGGTTAGGTACATTATTAATCCGCTGTTACTGGGGTCACGGAGAACTGTATCTGGATGGGTTAGGCCTGAAGGGGACCAACTCTCTGAAGTCGGAGGGAGGTGTCAAGAGTAATGTGACAGAGATAGTTCGGTAAATGTGGAGTTGTAAGTGCTGTGTTGCCGACTTGGGCAAAGCGAGGGACGCTGACTACTCACGGCAGATGTGGGGCAAGCAGCATTTTCTTCTTACACTATACGTAAACTATCAAAACGATGCCTTATTAGTGTTTGTATTGACCTGCAAATAATTGTTTCACTAATGCAGTTTCAGATGTCCAACAAAATCAGCATGAACAATAGAGCACCACCTACATATGACAAATGAAAGATTTTTGTAGAATTAGAAACATCTGCAAGAAAAGAAGACGAAATTTAAGCTCATAACCTCAGGAAATGTAATTATTAAGCAAACAAGGAAGTTAGTTAGCGTTACAAATATGACGTAAAGTCTACATTATTGTAATACAAGGTACTGACATAGTGTTGGCTAATTAAAATTAGAAAGGTATTTGGCAGCAAAGGTCGAAACGTCATTTGTAGCTAGCCATCGCTTTCACCTAATGTCAAGTCAAAGGTTTCAATGACAACCGGGAATGACAGTGATATATATTTGTCAGTGTGCTTGTCGTCGAGTCACCATTCACTTTAGCCATTTTTTTAATATTTATGTTTTGTCATTGTATATGTTTCAGACCTTAGAATGATCATAAGATGTGGAAGAATGGAATTGATTTTATGATTGTTAGACTATTATGAAAAAAATGTACTGAATTTTATATTTCTAATTTATGCCACATTTTCAAAGTAGAATTTCTGTAAAACTTTGAGACGTTAAGGGGATACAAATAATTTTCAACAATGCATGCAACAGTAATTATGAGATTGCACAACAATATGACATCCTTAATGAGCAAAGTTTTGGAACGAATACTTCGCATTCTTCACATAAACTTGACAATCAATTATAACTTTTATTACAAGCTAGTTTAACTAACGAACGGTTACAAATTTTAAACTTTAGGATTTATGTTTTTCCGAAGTACTTTAATTAAACTTGTACTCGTTTAGTAATGATCTTCAAAGTTGAGTTTAATTTAGTTGGCAATCGTCTGTCGCCGCACAGTTCCATTCGCAACTCAGGACAATCGCCAAGTTGAGAAGTCGTTTGCGAAAACCATTGTCTTTGCGTAATCAAAGAAACCCCTTTGGCAGGCTTTAGTCGGACGGGCGTTCTGATTCATTTTCAATTACGATATTGGATTGTACTGCATTTGATTACACCGTAAAAAGAGGTGTAGCTTTTTCTTAAGTAAAACTGCTGTTCAAACCTATCAGGAATGGTTGAAACATTACATTGTCTATATTAATGCAGAATTTCAACAATCCATTGTATTTCATTTTGAATTCTTAGCTAGTTTAGTTTATATTGAACACATAATTTAAAGAAAAAGATTTAAAGTAAAATCGTACCTAAATTTAAAAAAATAAATACATAATAAAATAAGTAACTTTAATTTAGTTACTTTTTATTAAATACCTAAATTGGAACTAGATTTTATTTGACTTTATGAATTGTATTGACATCTATGAAGCGATGATGGTCAGAGACGAGGGGGGAGAGAGAGAGAGAGTGTGTGTGTGTGTGTGTGTGTCAAGTCTGTCCGAGTGAGACGATGAATGTAAAGTAACATGACATATGCCTTAAAGCAGTTGTTCTACCACATAACCTATAACTTAAAATCAATTGTTTTATGAAATCATATGTTATCACTTGTTTTAAGCCAAGTGGGACGAAGTAACTTTTCTGAAATGTTTTCCCCCCCCCCCATATAAAACTAAAAATAATTCATTTAATTTAATTTATGATCCAATATTTGCAAAAACTGTATTAACTTCAAGTGTCATCCACTACAAGTTTTAAGAAACGTATTCGAACTTGAGTGAATGAATAAAAAGTATTTTATTAACGACTGAAAAGATATATAGCCTTTAAGAAGAGTGTGAACTAATAGAATGAGCAGAAAAAGAGACATGAAATGAAATTCCTGACTCTCAGGATTGAAATAACAGCCGGAGTTGAACCAGGAAGTACATATATATCTCAGAATAAGAATTTGCAAATGCTTACTTCAAATGCATGGTAGAAAAAGAGCTAAAAATAAAGGACATGATTAAATTAAGATAGACAACGGAGGAGACAATAACATGATATAGAGAACAAAGTACGAAAAAACAAGAGGTAAATATGAAGGAACGGAAAGTCGCCAGTTTTACGTATTCATCTTAATCCACTCCAGCCTTAGGGTGTTTTTTTCATCCCGTTAGTGATCAGGTCTACAGGAATCGGTTTTCTAAAATCCGTTCATAATTGCTTGCACTTTTCCGTTCTAAAAGAGTTACATTTAATACTTACAGTTATTTCTGTGAACCAATAAAGGCCTTAACCAAGCAACAGACTTCACAACCACAAAACCAGTAAAAATGTAGAACTAAAACAAAGGATGGGAAAGGAGTATAAGGTATGTGGAGAACATTGTTTACCGAATAATTATGAATTATTTATAAATTACTAAAAATTGTTATTTAGTTCAGATTAATATATTTAATACAGTATAGATTTGGTCAACATAACGGAGTGGTGGTTATAGTGATGGTTACTGGGGCGGTGGTTATGGCTGCAGTATTACAGTTGCGGCGGTTAAAGTGGCCGTTATGGATTCATTCGTAAAGGTAACGGTGGTTGTGGAGACAATGTTTCTAGTGGTAGTGATTGTGACGACGATGATTGCAGTGGCAGTGGTTGACAACGGTGGTTGGAGTGACAATAGTAAAAGTGGTTGTAGGGACAACGCTTATAGCGACAGTGGTTGTGACTTTGATGGTTACGGTGACGGTGGTTAAAGTGGCCGTGGTTAAGGATTCGTTGCTAAAGGTGACGGAGGTTGTAGTGACAATCCTTATAGTGACAGTGGCGGGGAGTATTGTTCCTTCTATCAATCATAATAGCTGGCGTTCCCAAAGCCATCCAGGTTCATTACTAAAATTATCATAAAGTGGTTTTATAGTTATACTACTTTTAAAATGTCTCCCGGGAACTAATCTTAAAAGTTGAATAGTTTTAGCGTTTCATTGGTAATTTACATAAAAAAACCCAGAAAAATAATATTTAGTTTCTTGTTAAAATCTTATGAATAAAAGATTGCATACAATTCCTACTGAATACACGGCCCTGAGCTTCTGTAGTAGCATTCTGGCGTAATGTTTTCTTAATGCACGTAGAGTTCATAGACAACTAAATTTAAAAAAATAACTCGCACAAATGGTTCTGTTAATGCCTCTATTCCATCCTTAACCGCAACGAAACGGCTATACAGGCTGAAGTATGCATCCAACCTATCTAGTTAATATTCTTAGTAACAGGGTAAAATAAGTAGTGATCACAGCAAGAATAGAATCTGTGCGCAATGCAATATAGAGCTGATTTGTTGTAAATGTCAACTGACATTCAAGCACTTAAACTGCGACAGAGGTACAAAGTCGTAAGGATATCATGTAATATAAGTAGTGATCACAGCAAGAATAGAATCTGTGCGCAATGCAATATAGAGCTGATCTGTTGTAAATGTCAAGTGACATTCAAGCACTTAAACTGCGACAGAGGTACAAAGTCGTAAGGATATCATGTAATATAAGTAGTGATCACAGCAAGAATAGAATCTGTGCGCAATGCAATATAGAGCTGATCTGTTGTAAATGTCAACTGACATTCAAGCACTTAAACGGCGACAGAGGTACAAAGTCGTAAGGATATCATGTAATATAAGTAGTGATCACAGCAAGAATAGAATCTGTGCGCAATGCAATATAGAGCTGATCTGTTGTATATGTCAAGTGACATTCAAGCACTTAAACTGCGACAGAGGTACAAAGTCGTAGGGATATCAGGTAATATAAGTAGTGATCACAGCAAGAATAGAATCTGTGCGCAATGCAATATGCAGCTGATCTGTTGTAAATGTCAACTGACATTCAAGCACTTAAACTGCGACAGAGGTACAAAGTCGTAGGGATATCAGGTAATATAAGTAGTGATCACAGCAAGAATAGAATCTGTGCGCAATGCAATATAGAGCTGATCTGTTGTAAATGTCAAGTGACATTCAAGCACTTAAACGGCGACAGAGGTACAAAGTCGTAGGGATATCAGGTAATATAAGTAGTGATCACAGCAAGAATAGAATCTGTGGGCAATGCAATATAGAGCTGATCTGTTGTAAATGTCAAGTGACATTCAAGCACTTAAACTGCGACAGAGGTACAAAGTCGTAAGGATATCATGTAATATAAGTAGTGATCACAGCAAGAATAGAATCTGTGCGCAATGCAATATAGAGCTGATCTGTTGTAAATGTCAAGTGACATTCAAGCACTTAAACTGCGACAGAGGTACAAAGTCGTAGGGATATCATGTAATATAAGTAGTGATCACAGCAAGAATAGAATCTGTGCGCAATGCAATATACAGCTGATCTGTTGTAAATGTCAAGTGACATTCAAGCACTTAAACTGCGACAGAGGTACAAAGTCGTAGGGATATCATGTAATATAAGTAGTGATCACAGCAAGAATAGAGTCTGTGCACAATGCAATATGCAACTGATCTGTTGTAAATGTCAAGTGACATTCAAGCACTTAAACTGCGACAGAGGTACAAAGTCGTAGGGATATCATGTAATATAAGTAGTGATCACAGCAAGAATAGAATCTGTGCGCAATGCAATATAGAGCTGATCTGTTGTAAATGTCAAGTGACATTCAAGCACTTAAACGGCGACAGAGGTACAAAGTCGTAGGGATATCATGTAATATAAGTAGTGATCACAGCAAGAATAGAATCTGTGCGCAATGCAATATAGAGCTGATCTGTTGTAAATGTCAAGTGACATTCAAGCACTTAAACGGCGACAGAGGTACAAAGTCGTAGGGATATCCTGTAATATAAGTAGTGATCACAGGAAGAATAGAATCTGTGCACAATGCAATATGGAGCTGATCTGTTGTAAATGTCAAGTGACATTCAAGCACTTAAACTGCGACAGAGGTACAAAGTCGTAGGGATATCAGGTAATATAAGTAGTGATCACAGCAAGAATAGAATCTGTGCGCAATGCAATATAGAGCTGATCTGTTGTAAATGTCAAGTGACATTCAAGCACTTAAACTGCGACAGAGGTACAAAGTCGTAAGGATATCATGTAATATAAGTAGTGATCACAGCAAGAATAGAATCTGTGCGCAATGCAATATGGAGCTGATCTGTTGTAAATGTCAAGTGACATTCAAGCACTTAAACGGCGACAGAGGTACAAAGTCGTAGGGATATCAGGTAATATAAGTAGTGATCACAGCAAGAATAGAATCTGTGCACAATGCAATATAGAGCTGATCTGTTGTAAATGTTAAGTGACATTCAAGCACTTAACCTGCGACAGAGGTACAAAGTCGTAAGGATATCATGTAATATAAGTAGTGATCACAGCAAGAATAGAATCTGTGCGCAATGCAATATAGAGCTGATCTGTTGTAAATGTCAAGTGACATTCAAGCACTTAAACTGCGACAGAGGTACAAAGTCGTAAGGATATCATGTAATATAAGTAGTGATCACAGCAAGAATAGAATCTGTGGGCAATGCAATATAGAGCTGATTTGTTGTAAATGTCAAATGATATTCAAGCACTTAAACTGCGACAGAGGTACAAAGTCGTAGGGATATCATGTAATATAAGTAGTGATCACAGCAAGAATAGAATCTGTGGGCAATGCAATATAGAGCTGATCTGTTGTAAATGTCAAGTGACATTCAAGCACTTAAACTGCGACAGAGGTACAAAGTCGTAGGGATATCATGTAATATAAGTAGTGATCACAGCAAGAATAGAATCTGTGCGCAATGCAATATACAGCTGATCTGTTGTAAATGTCAAGTGACATTCAAGCACTTAAACTGCGACAGAGGTACAAAGTCGTAGGGATATCATGTAATATAAGTAGTGATCACAGCAAGAATAGAATCTGTGGGCAATGCAATATAGAGCTGATCTGTTGTAAATGTCAAGTGACATTCAAGCACTTAAACTGCGACAGAGGTACAAAGTCGTAGGGATATCATGTAATATAAGTAGTGATCACAGCAAGAATAGAATCTGTGCGCAATGCAATATGCAGCTGATCTGTTGTAAATGTCAAGTGACATTCAAGCACTTAAACTGCGACAGAGGTACAAAGTCGTAGGGATATCATGTAATATAAGTAGTGATCACAGCAAGAATAGAATCTGTGCACAATGCAATATACAGCTGATCTGTTGTAAATGTCAAGGGACATTCAAGCACTTAAACTGCGACAGAGGTACAAAAGTCGTAGGGATATCAGGTAATATAAGTAGTGATCACAGCAAAAATAGAATCTGTGCACAATGCAATATGCAGCTGATCTGTTGTGAATGTCAAGGGACATTCAAGCACTTAAACTGCGACAGAGGTACAAAGTCGTAGGGATATCATGTAATATAAGTAGTGATCACAGCAAGAATAGAATCTGTGCGCAATGCAATATGGAGCTGATCTGTTGTAAATGTCATGTGACATTCAAGCACTTAACCTGCGACAGAGGTACAAAGTCGTAAGGATATCAGGTAATATAAGTAGTGATCACAGCAAAAATAGAATCTGTGCACAATGCAATATGCAGCTGATCTGTTGTGAATGTCAAGGGACATTCAAGCACTTAAACTGCGACAGAGGTACAAAGTCGTAGGGATATCATGTAATATAAGTAGTGATCACAGCAAAAATAGAATCTGTGCACAATGCAATATGCAGCTGATCTGTTGTGAATGTCAAGGGACATTCAAGCACTTAAACTGCGACAGAGGTACAAAGTCGTAAGGATATCAGGTAATATAAGTAGTGATCACAGCAAAAATAGAATCTGTGCACAATGCAATATAGAGCTGATCTGTTATGAATGTCAAGGGACATTCAACCACTTAAACTGCGACAGAGGTACAAAGTCGTAGGGATATCATGTAATATAAGTAGTGATCACAGCAAAAATAGAATCTGTGCACAATGCAATATGCAGCTGATCTGTTGTGAATGTCAAGGGACATTCAAGCACTTAAACTGCGACAGAGGTACAAAGTCGTAGGGATATCATGTAATATAAGTAGTGATCACAGCAAAAATAGAATCTGTGCACAATGCAATATGCAGCTGATCTGTTGTGAATGTCAAGGGACATTCAAGCACTTAAACTGCGACAGAGGTACAAAGTCGTAGGGATATCATGTAATATAAGTAGTGATCACAGCAAAAATAGAATCTGTGCACAATGCAATATGCAGCTGATCTGTTGTGAATGTCAAGGGACATTCAAGCACTTAAACTGCGACAGAGGTACAAAGTCGTAGGGATATCATGTAATATAAGTAGTGATCACAGCAAAAATAGAATCTGTGCACAATGCAATATGCAGCTGATCTGTTGTGAATGTCAAGGGACATTCAAGCACTTAAACTGCGACAGAGGTACAAAGTCGTAGGGATATCATGTAATATAAGTAGTGATCACAGCAAAAATAGAATCTGTGCACAATGCAATATGCAGCTGATCTGTTGTGAATGTCAAGGGACATTCAAGCACTTAAACTGCGACAGAGGTACAAAGTCGTAGGGATATCATGTAATATAAGTAGTGATCACAGCAAAAATAAAATCTGTGCACAATGCAATATGCAGCTGATCTGTTGTGAATGTCAAGGGACATTCAAGCACTTAAACTGCGACAGAGGTACAAAAGTCGTAGGGATATCATGTAATATAAGTAGTGATCACAGCAAAAATAGAATCTGTGCACAATGCAATATGCAGCTGATCTGTTGTGAATGTCAAGGGACATTCAAGCACTTAAACTGCGACAGAAGTACAAAGTCGTAGGGATATCATGTAATATAAGTAGTGATCACAGCAAAAATAGAATCTGTGCACAATGCAATATGCAGCTGATCTGTTGTGAATGTCAAGGGACATTCAAGCACTTAAACTGCGACAGAGGTACAAAGTCGTAGGGATATCATGTAATATAAGTAAGTAGTGATCACAGCAAAAATAGAATCTGTGCACAATGCAATATGCAGCTGATCTGTTGTGAATGTCAAGGGACATTCAAGCACTTAAACTGCGACAGAGGTACAAAGTCGTAAGGATATCAGGTAATATAAGTAGTGATCACAGCAAAAATAGAATCTGTGCACAATGCAATATAGAGCTGATCTGTTGTGAATGTCAAGGGACATTCAAGCACTTAAACTGCGACAGAGGTACAAAGTCGTAGGGATATCATGTAATATAAGTAGTGATCACAGCAAAAATAGAATCTGTGCACAATGCAATATAGAGCTGATCTGTTGTAAATGTCAAGGGACATTCAAGCACTTAAACTGCTACAGAGGTACAAAGTCGTAGGGATATCATGTAATATAAGTAGTGATCACAGCAAAAATAGAATCTGTGCACAATGCAATATAGAGCTGATCTGTTGTAAATGTCAAGGGACATTCAAGCACTTAAACTGCTACAGAGGTACAAAGTCGTAGGGATATCATGTAATATAAGTAGTGATCACAGCAAAAATAGAATCTGTGCACAATGCAATATAGAGCTGATCTGTTGTGAATGTCAAGTGACATTCAAGCACTTAAACTGCGACAGAGGTACAAAGTCGTAGGGATATCATGTAATATAAGTAGTGATCACAGCAAAAATAGAATCTGTGCACAATGCAATATGCAGCTGATCTGTTGTGAATGTCAAGGGACATTCAAGCACTTAAACTGCGACAGAGGTACAAAGTCGTAGGGATATCATGTAATATAAGTAGTGATCACAGCAAAAATAGAATCTGTGCACAATGCAATATGCAGCTGATCTGTTGTGAATGTCAAGGGACATTCAAGCACTTAAACTGCGACAGAGGTACAAAGTCGTAGGGATATCATGTAATATAAGTAGTGATCACAGCAAGAATAGAATCTGTGCACAATGCAATATACAGCTGATCTGTTGTAAATGTCAAGGGACATTCAAGCACTTAAACTGCGACAGAGGTACAAAGTCGTAGGGATATCATGTAATATAAGTAGTGATCACAGCAAAAATAGAATCTGTGCACAATGCAATATGCAGCTGATCTGTTGTGAATGTCAAGGGACATTCAAGCACTTAAACTGTGACAGAGGTACAAAGTCGTAGGGATATCATGTAATATAAGTAGTGATCACAGCAAAAATAGAATCTGTGCACAATGCAATATGCAGCTGATCTGTTGTGAATGTCAAGGGACATTCAAGCACTTAAACTGCGACAGAGGTACAAAGTCTTAGGGATATCATGTAATATAAGTAGTGATCACAGCAAAAATAGAATCTGTGCACAATGCAATATGCAGCTGATCTGTTGTGAATGTCAAGGGACATTCAAGCACTTAAACTGCGACAGAGGTACAAAGTCGTAGGGATATCATGTAATATAAGTAGTGATCACAGCAAAAATAGAATCTGTGCACAATGCAATATGCAGCTGATCTGTTGTGAATGTCAAGGGACATTCAAGCACTTAAACTGCGACAGAGGTACAAAGTCGTAGGGATATCATGTAATATAAGTAGTGATCACAGCAAAAATAGAATCTGTGCACAATGCAATATGCAGCTGATCTGTTGTGAATGTCAAGGGACATTCAAGCACTTAAACTGCGACAGAGGTACAAAGTCGTAGGGATATCATGTAATATAAGTAGTGATCACAGCAAAAATAGAATCTGTGCACAATGCAATATGCAGCTGATCTGTTGTGAATGTCAAGGGACATTCAAGCACTTAAACTGCGACAGAGGTACAAAGTCGTAGGGATATCATGTAATATAAGTAGTGATCACAGCAAAAATAGAATCTGTGCACAATGCAATATGCAGCTGATCTGTTGTGAATGTCAAGGGACATTCAAGCACTTAAACTGCGACAGAGGTACAAAGTCGTAGGGATATCATGTAATATAAGTAGTGATCACAGCAAAAATAGAATCTGTGCACAATGCAATATGCAGCTGATCTGTTGTGAATGTCAAGGGACATTCAAGCACTTAAACTGCGACAGAGGTACAAAGTCGTAGGGATATCATGTAATATAAGTAGTGATCACAGCAAAAATAAAATCTGTGCACAATGCAATATGCAGCTGATCTGTTGTGAATGTCAAGGGACATTCAAGCACTTAAACTGCGACAGAGGTACAAAAGTTGTAGGGATATCATGTAATATAAGTAGTGATCACAGCAAAAATAGAATCTGTGCACAATGCAATATGCAGCTGATCTGTTGTGAATGTCAAGGGACATTCAAGCACTTAAACTGCGACAGAAGTACAAAGTCGTAGGGATATCATGTAATATAAGTAGTGATCACAGCAAAAATAGAATCTGTGCACAATGCAATATGCAGCTGATCTGTTGTGAATGTCAAGGGACATTCAAGCACTTAAACTGCGACAGAGGTACAAAGTCGTAGGGATATCATGTAATATAAGTAGTGATCACAGCAAAAATAGAATCTGTGCACAATGCAATATGCAGCTGATCTGTTGTGAATGTCAAGGGACATTCAAGCACTTAAACTGCGACAGAGGTACAAAGTCGTAGGGATATCAGGTAATATAAGTAGTGATCACAGCAAAAATAGAATCTGTGCACAATGCAATATGCAGCTGATCTGTTGTGAATGTCAAGGGACATTCAAGCACTTAAACTGCGACAGAGGTACAAAGTCGTAGGGATATCATGTAATATAAGTAGTGATCACAGCAAAAATAGAATCTGTGCACAATGCAATATGCAGCTGATCTGTTGTGAATGTCAAGGGACATTCAAGCACTTAAACTGCGACAGAGGTACAAAAGTCGTAGGGATATCATGTAATATAAGTAGTGATCACAGCAAGAATAGAATCTGTGCACAATGCAATATGCAGCTGATTTGTTGTGAATGTCAAGGGACATTCAAGCACTTAAACTGCGACAGAGGTACAAAGTCGTAGGGATATCATGTAATATAAGTAGTGATCACAGCAAGAATAGAATCTGTGCGCAATGCAATATGGAGCTGATCTGTTGTAAATGTCAAGTGACATTCAAGCACTTAACCTGCGACAGAGGTACAAAGTCGTAGGGATATCATGTAATATAAGTAGTGATCACAGCATAAATAGAATCTGTGCACAATGCAATATGCAGCTGATCTGTTGTGAATGTCAAGGGACATTCAAGCACTTAAACTGCGACAGAGGTACAAAGTCGTAGGGATATCATGTAATATAAGTAGTGATCACAGCAAGAATAGAATCTGTGCGCAATGCAATATGGAGCTGATCTGTTGTAAATGTCAAGTGACATTCAAGCACTTAACCTGCGACAGAGGTACAAAGTCGTAGGGATATCATGTAATATAAGTAGTGATCACAGCAAAAATAGAATCTGTGCACAATGCAATATGCAGCTGATCTGTTGTAAATGTCAAGTGACATTCAAGCACTTAACCTGCGACAGAGGTACAAAGTCGTAGGTATATCATGTAATATAAGTAGTGATCACAGCAAAAATAGAATCTGTGCACAATGCAATATGCAGCTGATCTGTTGTGAATGTCAAGGGACATTCAAGCACTTAAACTGCGACAGAGGTACAAAGTCGTAGGGATATCATGTAATATAAGTAGTGATCACAGCAAAAATAGAATCTGTGCACAATGCAATATGCAGCTGATCTGTTGTAAATGTCAAGTGACATTCAAGCACTTAACCTGCGACAGAGGTACAAAGTCGTAGGGATATCATGTAATATAAGTAGTGATCACAGCAAAAATAGAATCTGTGCACAATGCAATATGCAGCTGATCTGTTGTGAATGTCAAGGGACATTCAAGCACTTAAACTGCGACAGAGGTACAAAGTCGTAGGGATATCATGTAATATAAGTAGTGATCACAGCAAGAATAGAATCTGTGCGCAATGCAATATGGAGCTGATCTGTTGTAAATGTCAAGTGACATTCAAGCACTTAACCTGCGACAGAGGTACAAAGTCGTAGGGATATCATGTAATATAAGTAGTGATCACAGCAAAAATAGAATCTGTGCGCAATGCAATATAGAGCTGATCTGTTGTAAATGTCAAGGGACATTCAAGCACTTAAACTGCGACAGAGGTACAAAGTCGTAGGATATCAGGTAATATAAGTAGTGATCACAGCAAAAATAGAATCTGTGCACAATGCAATATGCAGCTGATCTGTTGTTAATGTCAAGGGACATTCAAGCACTTAAACTGCGACAGAGGTACAAAGTCGTAGGGATATCAGGTAATATAAGTAGTGATCACAGCAAAAATAGAATCTGTGCACAATGCAATATGCAGCTGATCTGTTGTAAATGTCAAGGGACATTCAAGCACTTAAACTGCGACAGAGGTACAAAGTCGTAGGGATATCAGGTAATATAAGTAGTGATCACAGCAAAAATAGAATCTGTGCGCAATGCAATATAGAGCTGATCTGTTGTAAATGTCAAGGGACATTCAAGCACTTAAACTGCGACAGAGGTACAAAGTCGTAAGGATATCAGGTAATATAAGTAGTGATCACAGCAAAAATAGAATCTGTGCACAATGCAATATGCAGCTGATCTGTTGTGAATGTCAAGGGACATTCAAGCACTTAAACTGCGACAGAGGTACAAAGTCGTAGGGATATCATGTAATATAAGTAGTAATCACAGCAAAAATAGAATCTGTGCACAATGCAATATAGAGCTGATCTGTTGTGAATGTCAAGGGACATTCAAGCACTTAAACTGCGACAGAGGTACAAAGTCGTAGGGATATCATGTAATATAAGTAGTGATCACAGCAAAAATAGAATCTGTGCACAATGCAATATAGAGCTGATCTGTTGTAAATGTCAAGTGACATTCAAACACTTAAACTGCTACAGAGGTACAAAGTCGTAGGGATATCATGTAATATAAGTAGTGATCACAGCAAAAATAGAATCTGTGCACAATGCAATATAGAGCTGATCTGTTGTAAATGTCAAGGGACATTCAAGCACTTAAACTGCTACAGAGGTACAAAGTCGTAGGGATATCATGTAATATAAGTAGTGATCACAGCAAAAATAGAATCTGTGCACAATGCAATATAGAGCTGATCTGTTGTGAATGTCAAGTGACATTCAAGCACTTAAACTGCGACAGAGGTACAAAGTCGTAGGGATATCATGTAATATAAGTAGTGATCACAGCAAAAATAGAATCTGTGCACAATGCAATATGCAGCTGATCTGTTGTGAATGTCAAGGGACATTCAAGCACTTAAACTGCGACAGAGGTACAAAGTCGTAGGGATATCATGTAATATAAGTAGTGATCACAGCAAAAATAGAATCTGTGCACAATGCAATATGCAGCTGATCTGTTGTGAATGTCAAGGGACATTCAAGCACTTAAACTGCGACAGAGGTACAAAGTCGTAGGGATATCATGTAATATAAGTAGTGATCACAGCAAGAATAGAATCTGTGCACAATGCAATATACAGCTGATCTGTTGTAAATGTCAAGGGACATTCAAGCACTTAAACTGCGACAGAGGTACAAAGTCGTAGGGATATCATGTAATATAAGTAGTGATCACAGCAAAAATAGAATCTGTGCACAATGCAATATGCAGCTGATCTGTTGTGAATGTCAAGGGACATTCAAGCACTTATACTGCGACAGAGGTACAAAGTCGTAGGGATATCATGTAATATAAGTAGTGATCACAGCAAAAATAGAATCTGTGCACAATGCAATATGCAGCTGATCTGTTGTGAATGTCAAGGGACATTCAAGCACTTAAACTGCGACAGAGGTACAAAGTCTTAGGGATATCATGTAATATAAGTAGTGATCACAGCAAAAATAGAATCTGTGCACAATGCAATATGCAGCTGATCTGTTGTGAATGTCAAGGGACATTCAAGCACTTAAACTGCGACAGAGGTACAAAGTCGTAGGGATATCATGTAATATAAGTAGTGATCACAGCAAAAATAGAATCTGTGCACAATGCAATATGCAGCTGATCTGTTGTGAATGTCAAGGGACATTCAAGCACTTAAACTGCGACAGAGGTACAAAGTCGTAGGGATATCATGTAATATAAGTAGTGATCACAGCAAAAATAGAATCTGTGCACAATGCAATATAGAGCTGATCTGTTGTAAATGTCAAGGGACATTCAAGCACTTAAACTGCTACAGAGGTACAAAGTCGTAGGGATATCATGTAATATAAGTAGTGATCACAGCAAAAATAGAATCTGTGCACAATGCAATATAGAGCTGATCTGTTGTAAATGTCAAGGGACATTCAAGCACTTAAACTGCTACAGAGGTACAAAGTCGTAGGGATATCAGGTAATATAAGTAGTGATCACAGCAAAAATAGAATCTGTGCACAATGCAATATGCAGCTGATCTGTTGTGAATGTCAAGGGACATTCAAGCACTTAAACTGCGACAGAGGTACAAAGTCGTAGGGATATCATGTAATATAAGTAGTGATCACAGCAAAAATAGAATCTGTGCACAATGCAATATGCAGCTGATCTGTTGTGAATGTCAAGGGACATTCAAGCACTTAAACTGCTACAGAGGTACAAAGTCGTAGGGATATCAGGTAATATAAGTAGTGATCACAGCAAAAATAGAATCTGTGCGCAATGCAATATAGAGCTGATCTGTTGTAAATGTCAAGGGACATTCAAGCACTTAAACTGCGACAGAGGTACAAAGTCGTAGGGATATCATGTAATATAAGTAGTGATCACAGCAAAAATAGAATCTGTGCACAATGCAATATGCAGCTGATCTGTTGTGAATGTCAAGGGACATTCAAGCACTTAAACTGCGACAGAGGTACAAAGTCGTAAGGATATCAGGTAATATAAGTAGTGATCACAGCAAAAATAGAATCTGTGCACAATGCAATATAGAGCTGATCTGTTGTGAATGTCAAGGGACATTCAAGCACTTAAACTGCGACAGAGGTACAAAGTCGTAGGGATATCATGTAATATAAGTAGTGATCACAGCAAAAATAGAATCTGTGCACAATGCAATATAGAGCTGATCTGTTGTAAATGTCAAGGGACATTCAAGCACTTAAACTGCTACAGAGGTACAAAGTCGTAGGGATATCATGTAATATAAGTAGTGATCACAGCAAAAATAGAATCTGTGCACAATGCAATATAGAGCTGATCTGTTGTAAATGTCAAGGGACATTCAAGCACTTAAACTGCTACAGAGGTACAAAGTCGTAGGGATATCATGTAATATAAGTAGTGATCACAGCAAAAATAGAATCTGTGCACAATGCAATATAGAGCTGATCTGTTGTAAATGTCAAGGGACATTCAAGCACTTAAACTGCGACAGAGGTACAAAGTCGTAGGGATATCATGTAATATAAGTAGTAATCACAGCAAAAATAGAATCTGTGCACAATGCAATATGCAGCTGATCTGTTGTGAATGTCAAGGGACATTCAAGCACTTAAACTGCGACAGAGGTACAAAGTCGTAGGGATATCATGTAATATAAGTAGTGATCACAGCAAAAATAGAATCTGTGCGCAATGCAATATAGAGCTGATCTGTTGTAAATGTCAAGTGACATTCAAACACTTAAACTGCTACAGAGGTACAAAGTCGTAGGGATATCATGTAATATAAGTAGTGATCACAGGAAAAATAGAATCTGTGCGCAATGCAATATAGAGCTGATCTGTTGTAAATGTCAAGGGACATTCAAGCACTTAAACTGCGACAGAGGTACAAAGTCGTAGGGATATCAGGTAATATAAGTAGTGATCACAGCAAAAATAGAATCTGTGCGCAATGCAATATAGAGCTGATCTGTTGTAAATGTCAAGTGACATTCAAACACTTAAACTGCTACAGAGGTACAAAGTCGTAGGGATATCATGTAATATAAGTAGTGATCACAGCAAAAATAGAATCTGTGCACAATGCAATATAGAGCTGATCTGTTGTAAATGTCAAGTGACATTCAAACACTTAAACTGCGACAGAGGTACAAAGTCGTAGGGATATCAGGCAATATAAGTAGTGATCACAGCAAAAATAGAATCTGTGCGCAATGCAATATAGAGCTGATCTGTTGTGAATGTCAAGTGACATTCAAGCACTTAAACTGCGACAGAGGTACAAAGTCGTAGGGATATCATGTAATATAAGTAGTGATCACAGCAAGAATAGAATCTGTGCGCAATGCAATATACAGCTGATCTGTTGTAAATGTCAACTGACATTCAAGCACTTAAACTGCGACAGAGGTACAAAGTCGTAGGGATATCATGTAATATAAGTAGTGATCACAGCAAGAATAGAATCTGTGCGCAATGCAATATAGAGCTGATCTGTTGTGAATGTCAAGTGACATTCAAGCACTTAAACTGCGACAGAGGTACAAAGTCGTAGGGATATCAGGTAATATAAGTAGTGATCACAGCAAGAATAGAATCTGTGCGCAATGCAATATAGAGCTGATCTGTTGTGAATGTCAAGTGACATTCAAGCACTTAAACTGCGACAGAGGTACAAAGTCGTAGGGATATCATGTAATATAAGTAGTGATCACAGCAAAAATAGAATCTGTGCACAATGCAATATAGAGCTGATCAGTTGTGAATGTCAAGTGACATTCAAGCACTTAAACTGCGACAGAGGTACAAAGTCGTAGGGATATCAGGTAATATAAGTAGTGATCACAGCAATAATAGAATCTGTGCACAATGCAATATAGAGCTGATCTGTTGTGAATGTCAAGTGACATTCAAGCACTTAAACTGCGACAGAGGTACAAAGTCGTAGGGATATCATGTAATATAAGTAGTGATCACAGCAAGAATAGAATCTGTGCACAATGCAATATAGAGCTGATCTGTTGTGAATGTCAAGTGACATTCAAGCACTTAAACTGCGACAGAGGTACAAAGTCGTAGGGATATCAGGTAATATAAGTAGTGATCACAGCAAGAATAGAATCTGTGCGCAATGCAATATAGAGCTGATCTGTTGTGAATGTCAAGTGACATTCAAGCACTTAAACTGCGACAGAGGTACAAAGTCGTAGGGATATCAGGTAATATAAGTAGTGATCACAGCAAGAATAGAATCTGTGCGCAATGCAATATAGAGCTGATCTGTTGTGAATGTCAAGTGACATTCAAGCACTTAAACTGCGACAGAGGTACAAAGTCGTAGGGATATCATGTAATATAAGTAGTGATCACAGCAAGAATAGAATCTGTGCGCAATGCAATATAGAGCTGATCTGTTGTGAATGTCAAGTGACATTCAAGCACTTAAACTGCGACAGAGGTACAAAGTCGTAAGGATATCATGTAATATAAGTAGTGATCACAGCAAAAATAGAATCTGTGCACAATGCAATATGCAGCTGATCTGTTGTGAATGTCAAGGGACATTCAAGCACTTAAACTGCGACAGAGGTACAAAGTCGTAGGGATATCAGGTAATATAAGTAGTGATCACAGCAAGAATAGAATCTGTGCGCAATGCAATATAGAGCTGATCTGTTGTGAATGTCAAGTGACATTCAAGCACTTAAACTGCGACAGAGGTACAAAGTCGTAGGGATATCATGTAATATAAGTAGTGATCACAGCAAGAATAGAATCTGTGCGCAATGCAATATAGAGCTGATCTGTTGTGAATGTCAAGTGACATTCAAGCACTTAAACTGCGACAGAGGTACAAAGTCGTAAGGATATCATGTAATATAAGTAGTGATCACAGCAAAAATAGAATCTGTGCACAATGCAATATGCAGCTGATCTGTTGTGAATGTCAAGGGACATTCAAGCACTTAAACTGCGACAGAGGTACAAAGTCGTAGGGATATCATGTAATATAAGTAGTGATCACAGCAAAAATAGAATCTGTGCACAATGCAATATGCAGCTGATCTGTTGTGAATGTCAAGGGACATTCAAGCACTTAAACTGCGACAGAGGTACAAAGTCGTAGGGATATCATGTAATATAAGTAGTGATCACAGCAAAAATAGAATCTGTGCACAATGCAATATGCAGCTGATCTGTTGTGAATGTCAAGGGACATTCAAGCACTTAAACTGCGACAGAGGTACAAAGTCGTAGGGATATCAGGTAATATAAGTAGTGATCACAGCAAAAATAGAATCTGTGCACAATGCAATATACAGCTGATCTGTTGTGAATGTCAAGGGACATTCAAGCACTTAAACTGTGACAGAGGTACAAAGTCGTAGGGATATCATGTAATATAAGCATATAGAAAGAGTAAATGTTCCTTCCAATGAGATAGATCAATTTTATCACAAAAAAACAAACAAAAAAACATTTTAAAGATATTTCTACACAGAATTAGCAGTAGACGTCAATAGGGAAGGGGAATAAGTTTTTTTCTTTTTTTTTAACAGCTGATAGTTTACATCACCCAACAGCCTACAGATGTTCTATGAATAACTTTACAAAAACACTTAAACAAAAATTATGCAAAATCTTTTCTATGCATTACGATTGCTTGTCATCTTCCTCGGAGAGTAGATTTTGCAACTTTTCTGTAGCTATACTCTCTGCTAAAGATTACAAATAAAAAAATGTAAGGGTTCAGAAAGGTTTAATACATATAGCATTTTTAATGAGTTATTTATTACGTAATTTTGTTAATTTAGTTCTTGATTATATTGCAATTATGAATGTAGTAGTTTGCTAAATTAATTATTTCAAAATGGTTTGTCGAAAACTAATTTTATAATTTTAAAGCTTTTTTAAAAATAATTGTGAGGATTGAGCATCAGAAACGGTTTATATGAATTTTGTAAAAATCACCTCAGCTTATAGTGATTGGTTAATAACCCTAAAAAGAATAAACACGGACAGCGAGACGAAGAGAAAGGAAATGTTTCTTTGTTTAATACAGACATCGACAATTACTTGGAACTCTGACAAGTCAGTGTTGCCACCTTCACATGTTTTGTATCCACTTTCGCAATAAACACTGACAAATTTGACAGTTTTACAGTTGAATGGAAAGGTTAGGTTAGGAGTTGGATATGTCATGGTGTGCCATTTATTCCCACCTTCGCCAAGCCGCAACCAGCGTGTAAAGCATATGCTGTAGCGGGGGCGGCGATAATGCATATTATCCAGGACGCACAAACTAGTTGTGAGGTGTGTGAAGGGCCATGCTTTATATACAGTATGTGCGTACGATGTTTGATAAATAAAAATAAAAGTTAGTCTGGGCTATCAATGTCTTGTATAGGGATCATGATATTCGATTAAAATAAAATCAAAATTTTCTGAGAAAGCAAACGAATTGTTGGCCTATGTAATTCTTGTATTTCAAATAAAAAAGCTGAGATTATATCGACAGAAAAACTTAATGAACTGTTGTTAGCGATTTCATTTAAAACAAAAAACTAGAACTACACACGTGCCAAATCTTGCTTATGTAAAAACTAGAACTACACACGTGCCAAATCTTGCTTATGTAAAAACCTAGAACTGCACACGTGCCAAATCTTGCTTATGTAAAAACTAGAACTACACACGTGCCAAATCTTGCTTATTTATAAACTAGAACTACACAAGTGCCAAATCTTGCCTATTTAAAAACTAGAACTATACAAGAACCAAATTTTGCTCATTTAAAAAATAGAACTACACAAGTACCTACCAAATCTTACTTATTTAAAAACTAGAACTACACAAGTACCAAATCTTGCTTATTTAAAAACTGGAACTACACTAGTACCAACTTCTGCTTATTTAAGAAATAACGTTTCAATGATTATTGGTAAAAAACTTTGGTTGTTTTCGAAATATTTCAAACATTAAATAAAATTTCGTTGAAGCATTTCCAAACATTAAAAAAAATCAAAGCTTCTAGCGTGCAGACTATGCGACCGTCCACACATTCCTTCCCGAAACGCACAACTCAGAGAGGCCACACACAAACAAAACCCTATCGGTAACAGCCATGTATATAATTAGAAGCAAAGCTACCAGATGGCAGCACTAAATTAATGAATAATACATGCAGAATAATACAAGCATTGTAGTATTAGGGTAGTGGATGCGCGCGCTTGCCGGCTATGCAGAATCACTGAATATTAAACATTTAAATGGTGAGACGATGTTGAAATTTCCAAACGGACATTTCTAGATACTAATTGGAAAACGTATTGAGTGGGAATTTCAACTATGTTGTGAATGTTTCCGGAATAAAAAAGTAATACATATGACAAAACTTTAAGTCAATTCCTACTAAGACCAACAAGGACAAATTTTATTTGACAATTACAATTATTATAAATATGTATATACATATGGGAGAATCACAATATCAAGTGGAAAAATAGAAAGCGAATTTTCTTGAAATTTTTAATTTTCTTTCTATACAGTTTATGGTGTTGGACAATTATATTATTTGTTACTATTTATTCACTATTTCTCGTTTCTATTATATGAAGCTGATGGTGTCTATAATTTCTCATTTTATCCATGTCTTGTAATGCTTCGTTATTGCAAAGAACCTTTCTCTTAAAATTTCACATACATCTTCAATAAACAGATTTGTAGCTATGAAAAATATGCTTCAATACCAAAGTGCTGGTTTTCCATAATGCAGTCATTCAGTTTGAATCCGATCGAGACATCAAATTTTAAAATTTAATTACTGAATAAATTGAAATAGTTTATATTATCATCTATAGGTTATATAGATAAAACTATATTGACCTATATTTTCATCCATTATAGGTCGAACAAGTAATATACTCGTAATTTTTTTAAAGCCAATTCTTACTTGGCCAACACAGAAAAAATGTATTTTAATTATTTTTTTAATTGTATAATTACAAACAATCTAAATATGAATGTATATGACAAATCACAATATTGTGGCAAAATAAAAGCGAATTTCCTAGCAATTATTCATTTTCTTTTCTATGTATTGTGTTGCACTATTATTTTTGTTTTGTTACTATTCATACTAATTTTTTTCGTCGCTTGTATTGTGTTGTAGTATCTTTCCGCTTTGCATTGTCCGTTTATGAAGTAGGGTTTTATACCGTTCATCGAGTTTGTTTATTTATTTTATTCTTTTCATTTATTTCCATCCCGAATCATTATTTATGATATTGTGTGGTAACCATGGCACAATTTAAAGTTGTGTAATGGAGGTTTCGGTGGCAACCAGATGGGAAAAAAATTCTTATACATCATTTCTAGCTAAGGGAAAGTCAATTGCCATCTACTATATATAGGCCTACATATATATATATATATATATATATATATATATATATATATATATATCAGGAGAGTGTGAGCTAACAGAAGGAATTGAAAAAAATATTAAAACTTATCAATATTATCATTGCTGTGTTATAGCGATTTAAGCTTTACCGTGTACGAAGGATAGGGAAGTATTGTGGTAGGGATGATAGGACCTGGTAGAGGATATAGAGAAGGACTACATGTGCAGGGTAGCTTGTCTAGAGCAGAAATATTGTTTATAGAACAGATAGAGTTATTACGCGGAAGTGTAGAATGGAGGGGAAATGTTTGGGCTAAGGAATATACGTAACCATCCGCCGGTCGTAAGGGAACAGGGAACGACTACATGTACAGGGTTGCTTGTCTAGAGCAAAAATATTCTTTATAAAACGGATAAAGAATTATTACGCGAAAGTGTAGAACGGAGGGGAAATGTTTGGGCTAAGGAATAGACGTAACCATCCGCTGGGCGTAAGGGAACGTGGAACGATTATGAGCGTGCGCAGAATGCCTCACGTGGATCAGGTTAACTCTCCAATAGTGTCAATACCATTCTATAAAAGTATATAAGTGAGTTTCCTGATGTGTGTTGTTGTTGTGAGGGGATGCAGGCCAAAGTGTTGTGTGACCGGGGGAAAGCAATAAAGTCGGATTCCTAGCACGAGCATTAGTGAAAGACATCACTAGAAGTGAGGATAACATGATTGGGGTATAAATGGTACATCATGGACAGGTATTCGGACAAAAAGATATGGACGCTGAACGCTCTGCAGAATGACCATCAACAGGTAACCAGAGAGAACGAATTTGATCAGATATATAACAGAAAACCATCATGAAGGGATGGCATTGGCAAAAAAGAGGAAAACATTATCGAGATCCAAGTGGCTGTGAGGCTATCGAATCTCGAGGGATTTGATATAGTGTGGCATCAGTGTCCCAAAATGGGAGTTTAATGACGCAAGAGCAGGTTGATCTTGACATAATTTGGTTGCATTTTTATCCTAATAATTGCCTTTATAGTATTTTTTAATTCAAAGAAATATTAAATCGTATTCTGCTACTATTAAAAATAGAACTTTGTAGTCCTAATAAACGGCTGCGAATCCTAACACCCGTAGCGAGATACAAATTGCAAATTAAGATTTATGGACATCAATTTTTTTTCACAAAAAACAATTTTTTACAAATTGATCAGAAAACTGAACGTAGCCGGCCCTTTTCTTTAGAAGGACAAACATGCAGTTCAAGCGTTTTGTGGTCAAACAAATTAGCAGGGGATGCAAGCGCAGAGCCTTGGGGCTGAGGATTAGCACTAGTGTTTAGAACTACTTATAGATGACTACTAAACAAGTGGAACTTGAGAAAAGGGTTGCCCCAAAAGCGGGTTTAATTGAATTAAACGTTTCTTGAGACAATAGAAATAAATTAAAACCAATTGATGGGACACATAAAAACGTGGGAACCAATAAGCTTCCATATTGATTGTCAATGTTAATTAATTAGGCGCAACTCTACGAATTTAACAATTTACGTTATCAGAGTAGCATATTTGATTAAATTATAAACGTAAAATGCTATAGTCAAAATCTCTTTTGTTTAACATGCGTTTTTTTCTTGCTTAAGAATATCGCATTGATATATTACGAGCGATGATGGGAAATGAAAGGTTTAGGTTTAACAAAGGCATTCATAAAAATAATAGGAATTCGGAGTAACTCGGAGAATTCAAATTCATCTACTATGAAATATGGAAGAGTAGTCCACCATAGCTCACGCGTGTTGAATCGAGTATGTGCGGCGCAGGGGGCAAGAAAGTTGCGTATAGCGAAAGTTGCGTACAGCGAAATATGCGTACAACAGTAAACAATAGCAATTGACGAGTGAAGGCGTAAACTTGACAAGCGAAAAAAGCGTACAAACCAGAATCCAGTTGTCAAACTAGGACTAGGTTATTTACCTCTAAACTATTTACTAATAACTTTCAAAGTTTTGGATTTTCCCAGTCAAAATGGGCCAAAAAAGAGTTGTCGCTATGTCAGTGGTCACTTTGCGATTAACAGATAAGTTCGATAAGGTAATAAGTTCGAGTTAATCGAAAGAGATTCATCAAAAGAGGCTGAAACTTAGACTCCTATACACATGACAC
>JBAIZL010000005.1:85331916-85339416 GCA_036971475.1 Prosapia bicincta
GACGTGCACATTACCTTTTTAGTGTTTGTCTGGGCTAACGTTCTTGCCATTTAAACTCTTTCTTCTTACTTAGAATTTATTTTTAGTAACATATCTAAGAATGGAGAAAAATGATTCTTATATGTTTCCCCATAAGTTACACCTATATTAAAATAGATAAATAAACGTATTGCTACAGATTGTCTAAAATGGGTATGTATTTAGTAACTTCAAATAAAAAATAAACAAATCATTTCTACGAAGAATAACAGTTGACATGACACAGAAACTCGCAAAAAGTAATTTGATTCTGAACCGGATAGAAGATCTCAGCGTTGAAGGGGTGATTTGAATGAAATTAATTTAAAAGAGGGATTATTACTGAAATATCCGCCTATAGGATTAAAAGAGCGAATAAGTTAAAATATTTTATTTATTTAAAAGTATAATGGGATTGCGTTTAAAAAGATTATTTCTGAAAATGCAAAAAAAGTCAGTAAATTGGAGAGAGTTTCTGGTTTTCCGTCGTCAGAGAAACAATATAAACATATTATGTTTAATACACATAATAATAATAATATAATATACTACTTTATTATAAAACGACTTCAGATAAGGTTTGAAAAATTAAAACCTCTTCAACATATTTATTTTGGAAATGGTAAAATGATACTTTTGTGTTCGTTACCACAAAATGGTATGAAATGCAACACTTTTTTCATAAAAATTTCATGGGTGAAAAATATCCATGAAATATTTATGACAGATATCTGTGAATGGGCTGTAATAAAAAGCATGGGCTATAGATATGTGTACCAGTGTTTTATGTCACATTACTGTTATACCACGGTAATTGTATCAACATTGCTTGTACAGTCGCGTAAGTGTTAGTGTGCGTGTTAGTGTGTGTGTGTGTGTATGTGTGTGTGTGTGTGTGTGTGTGTGTGTGTGTGTGTGTGTGTGTGTGTGTGTGTGTGTGTGTGTGTGTGTGTGTGTGTGTGTGTGTGTGTGTGTGTGTGTGTGTCAGAGACAGATAGAGAGGGGTAATGGGAAAAATTAAGAGAGATGAATGAAACTGAGAGGGGAAAAACGAGCGAGAGAGAAGGGAGGGAGAGAGAGAGAGAGTGAGTGAGTGAGTGAGAAAGAACTGGCTAGAGAAAAGAAGAGGGTGAGAGGGTGTAAGCATTTTAAAATACCATTCTTTTGAATTTCTATAACTAAAAGACTCCGTCTTTCCTCTCTTACACAAACCTATTTACACTATGTTTAGTAAAACTCAAATCGTCCATTTCTGTACAAGCCGTATTAATGTTAGAATAAAAGCATCGCCGAGACTCGTTGATTCTACGGTACTTTTTCAACTGCCAGAGATAAAAACGTATCAGCCTTCACTTGCCTGACAGACATCAATCCAATAACCACCCCTCCCTCCCTTGTCACAGCGAGTATACCTTAGCACGGCGTTGACATTTGTATTGTAAATGAAGATGAAATTGCAGATGTATGCAAATACAGGGGCACATTGACGCAATATCCGGTGCGTGACAGTTGTGATTTGTCACTTCCGGTTAATGATGCGATAGTTTGACGCAATTTGCATAGGGTCTGTTTGTACTTAGTGAAGATAATTGTACAAGGCAGGGGTGGTAGATAATGGATCCAAAATAAGGTTTTCGGATATTGTTACGGATGAGCAATTGACTTTGACATCCACAAAGAGAAGAAATGTGTTCGTTATCTGTAAAGGTGAAATGTTATTCTTCAAAAGAAATATCGTATTTTCACGTTTACAAAAATAGAGTATATAAAATGTTTTCGTAACGAGATGAGTTCTTGTACATGGGTATAATAGGGGACGATCATTGTGGCAGGATTGCACAAGAAAGATTTGTTGAACTAAATTGGTAGATTTAGTAGTAGCACTAGAAATTACAAGGACTGATTGAATTCCATTTCACCGTTTCAAATCTTAATACCCTTGACACAAGTAATGTAGGAAATACTAGCTAAATAACTTCACTGTGATTGTTGTAGCCGAAAGTTAAACAGTTCCATCTGGCGGACAACTGAATAACTGTACCAATCTGCGCTATATTGTTGCCATGTTTATATAATTAATTTTATGATGGGTTACTCGATTATCGGCAATAGATACATTAATTTTGCTCTGGGATGGGACAGAAAGAATGAGGTGAGACAGGAGAAGCGAATAGATAGGGGAACGGCGTTCCGCCGTGTTTGTAAGTCCCAGCCGGTGCTGGAGGAAGTAGGAAGCCGTAGTAGCACCACTAACCGCTAGCGTTTAGAGGGACTGTGGGGCAGTGAGCAAGCAGGGTTTCGGGGCCTAATTGCCAGGAAGAGTACCACAGCCCATCTACTCAGACCGTGGAGGTTCTGTCTTTAGGGTACATGGATTGAGGAAAGGTTTCGTGGGGTAGTGGTTTCACATGCTGGTGTAGACTCTTTTCAAGGATCTATGCAAGTAGAATTTCCGGCGAGGAGGTGAAGACAGGAGTCATGTACTCCTCGCCAATTAATCATCATCGTCATCTTCATCTTCTTCTTCATTTCAATAGTTTCTTGTTTATTATTTTCTGGTCACTCTCTCTGCTACTTATTCTGTCATTCACACAGAAAGCCTGCACTTTGGAAATATGCAGTTGTTGAATGGAAATAATCACAATGAAGCACACGAAGATAAATGAAAAGAAAAATCTCAATCAAAGGGGAAAGATTTCATAGAACACCCACGAAGGTTGCAAATATGCCCAAGACTCATGAAATCAGGATTTATTTGGCGAGAGTTTGGTGGTATTCTACAAACCGAAAGAGCTTCCTGTGCTTGCAAAACGTACACAGCTGAAATTATAGTCGGTGTAAACGGGCGTTTGTGAATACCGAACTTGATTGGTTGCCTTTCAGAAACAGTATTTTATAATGGCTGAGCTGAACTGTTGCAGCAGCACGGGGATGTAAACTGTAGAAAAACAAAACGCAATCGTACAGATTAGTCTGATCCAAATGCAGTAAAGCCGTTTTGACATGCTTTAAGCGTAAAGTAACAGTAAAAGGTCTTTTCTCTTGATCGGTGATTTGAGAGAAAAGGCGATAAATTTTTAGACTGCGTTATCATATTGGGAATGTGAGGTTAAGAGGACGAACGCGTCTTTATTTGACGTTTGTCATCCTGAATAGAAATAATTTTATTGCGTCCACTACAGTACAAACGAATAAATAGCGGGGAGTCCTGAAAGAATGCGATTGTCCTGGAGGGATTTGACATTCCGGGAACAGTGGGGAACCGGGAGCTGTACTTTGTCGAATGTTTTAAATTGTTTGTTTTCCGCCTCTGACAAGCTCATCTTGCTTGCCATGGTACGAATGCAACATTAAACGTCTAATATAAGAGAATTTATCAAATAAAGTTTTTTTAAAACAAGTAACACAAACAAAAACAAATTTTAAAGTCAATTCCTACTTAGACCAAAAAAAGAATACATTTATTTTAATTACTTTTTAATAAATAACTACAATTAATGTGAATAAAGTAACATAGCTTATGCGTTGAAACTGGTGTTCTATAACCATAACCTATAACATAAAATCAGCTGTTTTATAAAATTATATGTTATCACTTTAAGACAAATGGTAAAAAATATTTATATTGCATACCTTGGGGCTTTTTTAAAAGATTTTCCGATGTAAAACTAAAATAAATCATTGAATTTATTTAATGGAATGATATTTGAAAAATAACTGTATCAACACCAAGTGTCATTAACTACTGTATAAGTTTTGCAAATATGTATTTAAACTTTAATGGTTGAATAAAATGTATTTTATCCATGTTTGAAAATTTGATAATGTATATATATATATATATATATATATATATATATATATATATATATATATATATACATTATAACATAAAGATTTGAGGCATATGGTAAGCTTTGTTAATGGAAAAATAATAAGTTAGAAATAATAGGGAAAGAGCTGATAAAGGCAGCGTACAAAGAGGGCTTAACCATTGTCTTGAGTACAAAATAAGGGTGAAGATTATTTCTAAGGTTCAAGTCATTATGGAAAACCAAGGAAAGTATGGGAATGTTAACACCAGGTGCATTGTGGGAATTCAAAATTTAGGTTGTAATGTGGAAAAGCGGAAAACAGCAGAAAACCGTTGGCCGAACGTTATGCATTCGAAATTTTAGAAAGTTGACTCTGATTGGCTGAAATACAATAGGGGGGAGGGGAGACAATCTTCGTTCTTACAAAGTAAAGCCATTGGGAAACGAACTAACTTTGGGGAACATCGGGAGAGTGGAGACGTATTTGGGGGGGGGGGCAAGTTGTAAGAAAATATTTTAAAGGGGGTAATTTTGTTTAGAATAGTTAAGGGAATTATAAAATAAGTTATTAGTTATTTATGAAAAGGATTTATAAAAGTGCGACGAGTAATGAATTAAGCCGATATTAAAGATAAAGGGTAAGTAAAGTTAGGTTAATGATTGTGCAAAAATCAAGTGTAGAAGTTAATCGCATGCAGCCAGGGAATCCAGGCGCAAACAATAAGTACAGACTTTATTAGACTAGATTCAGGCAACGGAAATTCCTACAACTTAGTAAATTCATTATAGATTAAAATCCATTGTCTTTATAAAATTTAATCAAGGTTTTTTTATCACCCCTTCTACTTAATAGAAGATCCCAAAATAACGACACAAGAAAGAGGAACCTAACACTGTATGCATTGAATGTTATTGTATTAAGATCCAAATGCTATAAGAGTCCACCTTTATAGTAATTGCAGCATTCAATCAAAATTTGTCACTTTATTATATTAATGTATTTCAAATTAAATGGTAATAACTGGATGTCAGACGAATAAATTTATACTTGTTTAATTATTTAAAAAGCTAAACGTGTGACTATTAGTAAGGCAAAATAATTAGAATATAATATAAAGGTAACATATAAATATAAATATAAATATATATATATATATATATATATATATATATATTTATATTTATATATATAATAATAAATTAAAAATATTTAAAAAACAATAATACTTTTAATGAATATATTTATTCTTAAAATAAATATATTCATCAAGAATATATATATATTCATTAAAAGTATTCTTGTTTTTGAAATATTTTTAATTTATTAACTATATTACAAGAAAACATATCACCATATTTAATATTATATATATATATATATATATATATATATATATATATATATATATATATATATATATATATATATATATATATAGGGAGAAGATGAACTAATAGAAGAATTTGGAAAATTATTGGGTGGAAGTCAGAGCTGATGGTGTTTCAATTTGACTTGCTTAGAAGTAGAAAAGCTACTTGCTCCCGAAAATGAAGCCTACACCGAAACGCACGTCTGTCCGTCAGCGGGACGGCCAAATCCAATACAAACATTGTAATCAACTTGCATTTAATCAATTTCCTGCAAATGGAATTTCCTCGCCCACTATAAGATATTTACCCCAACAGGAAGTATCGACGGAAGGGAAGGAAGCGATAGGGCACTACTGCACAATGTCCCTCCATTCTTATGGACCAACTTGGGGATAAGTCAACTGTCTCCCCCTTCTCGTCCTTTGTTGTCCACGTATTTTGGGGAAGTTAGCCCACAAACCTCAGTTTACTGCTTCGTTTCGACTGATATGTTTGTTTTCTTTCAGAACGTTACTTAATCCTGTTGTAAACAGGTTGTTACGTATCAAACCTTGCGTTGGTTAATTGCAATGCAACCTTGCGTTGGTTAATTTCTGGAAAAGCATGAACATGTTTCTTTTCAAAGGATTTAAGCAGAATAGAGGGTCAATATCACTTTGGACCCTCTTATCTTGAAACGTTAACTTAGTATAGGGATAAGTTACAGCGATACCGTAACGCATATGTTCTTTAACTAGTCCAACTAATTCCAATTTGGTAAAAGGAGTAGAAGACTCTTTATCGCCCCGACAGAGAGTAAGTGTACGTAAGGTATGCATCCTCTTTATCGCCCCGACAGAGAGTAAGTGTACGTAAGGTATGCATCCTCTTTATCGCCCCGACAGAGAGTAAGTGTACGTAAGGTATGCATCGTCTTTATCGCCCCGACAGAGAGTAAGTGGACGTAAGGTATGCATCCTCTTTATCGCCCCGACAGAGAGTAAGTGTACGTAAGGTATGCATCCTCTTTATCGCCCCGACAGAGAGTAAGGGTACGTAAGGTATGCATCCTCTTTATCGCCCCGACAGAGAGTAAGTGTACGTAAGGTATGCATCCTCTTTATCGCCCCGACAGAGAGTAAGTGTACGTAAGGTATGCATCCTCTTTATCGCCCCGACAGAGAGTAAGTGTACGTAAGGTATGCATCCTCTTTATCGCCCCGACAGAGAGTAAGTGTACGTAAGGTATGCATCCTCTTTATCGCCCCGACAGAGAGTAAGTGTACGTAAGGTATGCATCCTCTTTATCGCCCCGACAGAGAGTAAGTGTACGTAAGGTATGCATCCTCTTTATCGCCCCGAGAGGGAGTAAGTGTACGTAAGGTATGCATCCTCTTTATCGCCCCGACAGAGAGTAAGTGTACGTAAGGTATGCATCCTCTTTATCGCCCCGACAGAGAGTAAGTGTACGTAAGGTATGCATCCTCTTTATCGCCCCGACAGAGAGTAAGTGTACGTAAGGTATGCATCCTCTTTATCGCCCCGACAGAGAGTAAGTGTACGTAAGGTATGCATCCTCTTTATCGCCCCGACAGAGAGTAAGTGTACGTAAGGTATGCATCCTCTTTATCGCCCCGACAGAGAGTAAGTGTACGTAAGGTATGCATCCTCTTTATCGCCCCGACAGAGAGTAAGTGTACGTAAGGTATGCATCCTCTTTATCGCCCCGACAGAGAGTAAGTGTACGTAAGGTATGCATCCTCTTTATCGCCCCGACAGAGAGTAAGTGTACGTAAGGTATGCATCCTCTTTATCGCCCCGACAGAGAGTAAGTGTACGTAAGGTATGCATCCTCTTTATCGCCCCGACAGAGAGTAAGTGTACGTAAGGTATGCATCCTCTTTATCGCCCCAACAGAGAGTAAGTGTACGTAAGGTATGCATCCTCTTTATCGCCCCGACAGAGAGTAAGTGTACGTAAGGTATGCATTCTCTTTATCGCCCCGACAGAGAGTAAGTGTACGTAAGGTATGCATCCTCTTTATCGCCCCGACAGAGAGTAAGTGTACGTAAGGTATGCATCCTCTTTATCGCCCCGACAGAGAGTAAGTGTACGTAAGGTATGCATCCTCTTTATCGCCCCGACAGAGAGTAAGTGTACGTAAGGTATGCATCCTCTTTATCGCCCCGACAGAGAGTAAGTGTACGTAAGGTATGCATCCTCTTTATCGCCCCGACAGAGAGTAAGTGTACGTAAGGTATGCATCCTCTTTATCGCCCCGACAGAGAGTAAGTGTACGTAAGGTATGCATCCTCTT
>JBAIZL010000005.1:85341916-85451916 GCA_036971475.1 Prosapia bicincta
ATCTTATTTCTGAGTCCTTTCTGATGATAAAAACGTCTGACTGCTTCTGTCAGACATATTTTTAATAATAAATGAAAAGTTCATTTATGACATTTAATAGTATTATGTGTTTCTATTGAGATAGAAATTACTACTAATTTACAGTGTATAATTAGTGTACACTTGTATAATTACACCTAAACACTTACACATATACATATATACAGGATATTGTATCAAAAGCTACGTCCGAGTTGGTAATGGGACACATCTTCAGATTGGTTGCCCTGGTTCAGACAAAAAGTAAGTGTCACTAGAGACAACTGTTTCATGCTAATATATGTCACAGTGTGTAAGTTGAAAGCATTCGGTAGAGATAATAATGTGTGTCAATGTGTTGCTAAGCTTTACAAGTTTTGGAGGTGATTTTGCAGTATTTAGGCAAAAACACAACACTGATTTTAAAACAGTTGTAGCCTTATCATACTAACCCTGTTAACGAGGTGTGAATAAATGTATTGGATAATATTTTTAAATGTAAGGGAATTCATTTCTGTGGGAGCTGATAACGGTGTTTATAATAGTATTAATAATAATAAGCATTACAAAAATTATTAGTTTATGAAAAATTAATTAAAAAAGAATTACTGAAATAACTAAAACTAGACGTGCCCTAGACGTGCCTTAGACGTGCCCGCCCTTCGTAAAAGAATAAAAGGATCACAAGAGCTAAGATAATACTAAATAAATATTTCAATTCAAATATAGATAAATCGACATAATTAAATTCTATATCCAATTGTACTGAAACTTAAAAAATAATAATTGAAAAATCGAAACGTAAAAGAATCAAACTACACACGCAAAATAAACGCTAAGCTAAGCAACACAACTCAATTCCAAAGTAAAATCACGTGAAATAATAATATGAAAAAAAAACAGAAATCTATGGAAATAAATTTTACCAATAGAAACGGAAGCACTACTTCGACTGCAGAAGCAAAGTGTTAGGGTTATTACATTACAAGAAGAGAGAGAGAGAGAGAGAGTGAGTGAGAGAGAGAGAGAGAGAGGGAGAGTTGAAAATGAATTTTAAATAAGGAGAATAGTAATCAAACACACACACACACACACACACACACACACGCATACAAACTCACATGTGCTAGCTCACACAAGCTAATTGTCAGACTACTTTAACAAAAAGTTTTCAATATATTACGTTTCGGTAATTTTTACAATTATGGAACAAATCAAATCGAAATAATGTTATAAGTTTTTTTTAAAGATGTTTAAAAGGATAACTGAAATTTATAATATCCAAACGTTTTCATTCTGAAGAAGTCAAAGTAAGGAAATCTCAGGGTCCACGAGGCAACAACCCACTGCCTACATTCTACTATCTAACGGTTGAATGCACCATTCAAAATGAAATACTTTGAAATTAACGTCTCACTGTGTTTCCTAAAACGGGCAACGAGTTGGGCAATTTTTCGTAATATTCCAAGTTCGAAGTCTATAATTTAGAAAGTCTCTAAACCTCAGCGACACCCATCGGTCGCTACTGCAATCCCATTTATAAAACACGTTTTGGTTGGGAAATACCATCTGGCTCGGACCTGAGAGTTTACGAGGCTGAAAGTGGGTATAGCTGGGTTATATAGTTAGGAAGTCAAGTACAACTATAGAACTATTCTATAAACGTTTGCACCTGAGGCCAAGCGGCTGGGTTTTAAATTAAAGGCAAATCGGTGGATAGAGCGTTTGTGCCGGCGTAACCTACGCACATCTTGTTACTTTCAATATTGCTTAGTGATAATCATTGTGAAATAATTGTCTTAGCAAATTATTAAGTAATAATGTAATATATAAAATAAAATCGACACAGAGTAAAATTCTGAAAAAATGATAGCGAAATACTAAAAGTTTGATTGCCAAAACGTGCCGCTTTTTATACAAATTTCCCATGTTATTTTTGTAAGAGTTCATTGTGAACCAACCTTAATAATGCATGTCGAGTGCTTAGGATCAGCGGGCTCCCAAGTCTTTAAAGGAAGTTAACTATATATTTAATGGCAACACCAATACTGAATTAAAGGGTGGTTATAAGTTAAGACAGAAGTGGGCGAACAAATGCAATTGTTAAATACCGTTTTACATATTAATTAAGTAGAACTAATTAACACGAATTGCGACATATTTCTCTATTATCCCTTAAAAAAATATGAAAGATATAATTTGTTTCTAAATGGTTAAAGTGGAAGGATATTTTTTTACAGTAAAAAAAGCATAATCTATCTATTTATTATGATTTAGCTATTTATAGGAAAAATAGATGTTTGGAAAATCCAGAAATAGAAAAAACCCCATTCACCTCAGTTCCAAACAAGTACAAAAAAAATTTACTCTTTGTTTAAATTCTTTCACTTCAGCAACGAATTTAAAATTAAACGCAACGAAAAATTACAAGAAACTCATTTTGCAACTCCTTCTGTTAGTTCACACTTTTCTTATATATATATATATATATATATATATATATATATATATATATATATATATATATATATATATAAGAACTATTAATACACAATATGATATATATATATATATATATATATATATATATATATTATATATATGATATATAATATTAATATATGAAATTAATACACAAGAATACATATGGCGATATATATATATATATATATATATATATATATATATATATATATATATATATTATAACATAACGTGTGAGGCTTTAGAAAAATTTCAGTTATTTGCTAAAATAATTTTCTGTAGGATTAAGCCAAGAAAGACACAAATAGTGCCGACAAACCAGGTACCATGTCATTATCCTTTTCCAGGAAAGCTATAAATTGAGTTCGGCAACCATAGACAATAGAGAAGTGTACAGCTTGTTAAGACAGGGAAATCCAGCGGCCGATATAGCCTGGGAAAATAACCGTGTACCGTTAGGTTAAGCTAATTGTAGAATTGTGGGAAACTTACAAAGAACGTTTGTGGTAGTGGGAAAGATTAGATTTTTCAATAAAAACTAAAGGATCAGGGAAGTTAAGGGGGAAGTTTGTTAAATTAAGTAAAGAGTTTTTTTTTAGAAATATAAAGTAAGTTTTTTTTGTGTGTCAAGTGTAAGTGCAGAAGGTAATAACAAAGGCCAGGATTCCAGGGACTCTTCAGAACAAAGAGTATTATTTGAATATAAGTGTAGCCAACAGACATCTATATTTTAGTTCAGAACAAATTTAATTTAATTACCATTTATAAAATTTAATCTAGTTCACCATTACTAATTTAAAAGGCAAAATTCCAGTAATAGCGACACGAGAGCAAGAATAAAATTTTAATACTGTTTTTTGTTATGTTATTTTATTAGAAATCTAAAGCCTCAGAAGTCCACCATTTATCATTGTAATATTAGTTAAGATATCAATCCTGTCACTGCAAAATATGAATATAAATTTGGAATAATGTGTAGAGTTAATTGAAGAGAATAAATGCAAATGATGTTTAAAAATTTATAAGATTGTTAATTTTTTATAAACCTGAAGGTGGGACATTAAAGAGGTAAGGTAAATAAATAACATTAAAATATAAATTTAATTATAAAAAAAGTTAAGTTATAATATATATATATATATATATATATATATATATATATATATATATATATATTTAAAACAACATAGGTTATTCAAATACAAGAACATTTATTAATTTATATTCAAATTAATTGAATATAAATTAATAAATATTCTTGTATTTGAATAACCTATGTTGTTTTAAATTACTAAACAAGAAAACGTATTATATATATATATATATATCGTTAAAATTTCAATCGTTAATAAAATACTTTTTTAATCATCCAATCAAGTTCAAATACATTTTTTTTAAAACTTGTAGTGGATGACACTTATTGTTAATAGTTTTTCAAATATTAGTTTATTAATTAAATTTAATGAATTAATTTTAGTTTTATGTGGAAGAAAAACTTTTCACAAAAGGGTCAAGGAGTGCAATACAGTTATTTAGCCCAATTTGGCTTAAAATAAGTGATAACATATGATTTATGTTATAGGTTACGTGGTAGCACGGCTGTTTTAGCACATATGTAATGTTACTTTAGCTATAATAAATGTAATTATTTAATAAAAAGTAACTAAAATAATTTTTTTGACCTAGGTAGGTATTGAATTTAAAAATAACCTTCAACATAAAGTTAGGTGTAAATTAAACATTACGTTTGAAGTAAGTGAAAAGAATAAATATGTGTTATTTTAAATGCATTATCAAGTGCTCACATTTTTAATATCCTCGTATATTTCCTCTTTTCATTTTAACGTCCTTGTCAAATGTTTATTTTTATTTCAACGAAAAAATTTTAAAAGCGTAAAACAAGCAGAAACAGAAGGCCCAGCATTGTAGGATGTAATGAAAAAGTACATTATCGCAGTCTGTAGTGTAGCCATTGTTGGGTTCTTCTATTTGATGTTCATTTCTTGATGTCATCGGCAGATCTCGCCCTCCTCCCTATCCGCGCTTTTGTCTCCGCTCGTCGCTCTTTGTGTTTTATCTTTTAAAAAAGAGAGTGCTTATGTGCAGTCAGATTGCAAGATTAGTAAGCAAGACAAAGAATCGTATTTTTAGAAAAGCTTTTTTATAATTAGTGAAGTTTGCGATCCGTTGGGGAGACCACGCGGCCTCCCAAGTTTATTTTATAGCGCAAGTAATAGTTGGACCAACTTTTGACTTTATCATTCGAATTTACTATGATATTGCGTGAGTTTGTCAATTATTTATTCACTATGACAAAGGAATTTATTTAAGTCGGTGAACAATGGAGGAGATACCTACTGAAAGTGGATGGAATGTAAGTATATCAAAATCCTTTGATTTGGACAAAGGAATCATGCTCTACGTTGAGGAGTAATTAAAGGGATAGAGAGTGAGGTGAATAATAAATAAATTTGGAACAAGACTGTGGATACGTAATAGCCTATAAGATACCAAGACAGCCCTAAAGTGAACAAGAATAATGTTTCTGTAATTATTAGTCTATATTACCAAAACACTGCAATGTTTTTTTAACAGATTATTGTGTTCATAGCATTAAATGGAACGCACGTAAAATATATGACGAATCATTTTCTCCTTTTGATTTTAAGCACAATTAGCCTAATACAAGTCGCCCACCACAATAAACCTCCACTGGGGCCATTAAGTTTTGTTACAACCTATTTTATTCCGCCGCATTTAATTAAGTTTCACATTTAATATGACAACAAATGTCGGAAACCTGTTTATCTGATTGTCGCTTTACTAAATAAAACAAAGCTGTAAACAAGTAATGAAACGAAAGTTCGAGGTCAAAACTATAAAAAACAAACAAAAATTAGTGCATTTGTGACATTTTAAACATATTAGCCAAGAGAATAAAACCTCATGAAATAAAGTGGTAATGAAATATTGATACGAATTGTAATGCTTGTGGATTATGTTAATAAATTTAAAGGACATGTTTAATTTACAAAATGAAACTTTTTTAACTGATGAATATGTGTTTGTTTATATATTTGCCCATTGAATAACCCTATATATTTACCCCGGATCCATTCCTTCATATTCTTCCCAAATTCTCCAAACATTCCTTAACCTCTTTTTGCATTTTGTTTTCTGTACCACCTGATATTATCTTCTTCACTTCGTCATTCCTCCTGTTTGTTTATTTTTTTTTTTTAGTGAACCTTGACAATTTTTTATTTTTTGCAATATCTGAAGCTTACATAACATTCTTCCCAAAATATTTTTATCATAAATCCTTATTTATTATTACCTTAAACTCTTTTTATTCCTATACCAATACATAATCCGAATGCTTCCGAATCAATTTCTATTATAATTCATCGTAAAATCAACATCCATTCATCCTCTACTATTTCTTATCTACTCATTCGTTAAATTCTCTCTAATCTGCTTCACATATAGCCAAAATACTTTACACAATATCAATTCTACTTCATCATTAAGGTTTCACTCCCCACTATTCCTATCATTAGTTCTTATTTATTCGATCATTAAATTCTCTCTAATCTGCTTCACATATAGCCAAAATACTTTACACAATATCAATTCTACTTCATCATTAAGGTTTCACTCCCCACTATTCCTATCATTAGTTCTTATTTATTCGTTCATTAAATTCTCTCTAATCTGCTTCACATATACCCAAAATACTTTACACAATATCAATTCTACTTCATCATTAAGGTTTCACTCCCCACTATTCCTATCATTAGTTCTTATTTATTCGTTCATTAAATTCTCTCTAATCTGCTTCACATATACCCAAAATACTTTACACAATATCAATTCTACTTCATCATTAAGGTTTCACTCCCCACTATTCCTACCATTAGTTCTTATTTATTCGTTCATTAAACTCTCTCTAATCTGCTTCACATATACCCAAAATACTTTTCACAATATCAATTCTACTTCATCATTAAGGTTTCACTCCCCACTATTCCTATCATTAGTTCTTATTTATTCGTTCATTAAACTCTCTCTATTCTGCTTCATAAACAAACCCCAAATGCTTCCCAGATAGTTTTCGCCAATATTAGGCTGTAAAGTCCATGGTTCCAGCAGAATGTCTTTATATAAAGATTTTTATTTGATCTCTTTATAAAGCAGCACATTGCCACCCTCAATTTAAGTGAACAACATTTAGTGTTTTGTTTCCCTTTGCTATTAATGTTTAAAAGCCTATGAGATTTCATTCGACAGTAGACTCGGTTCGATTTTGTCTAACAGTTTGCAAAGTTGTATGAATAAACGCATTCTTAATTTTATTTAATAATAACTTCAAATATACAAAATCGGGTATATCTAAGTTATATTGTTAAAGATACATTGCAAATGGGAGATGTATAATGAAATATAATATTAGAAGTATAAATAAAATAGGTTTGGAGACTTGTGCATCTTCGCAGTGCCTGGAAGGAGTCAGTGGAGGGGGACCAGGGAGGAAATCAGCGAGCTTACAATTCAAATGTTTACAATCTTAACTTCCTTTATTTATAACAAATGAATGAAGATTTACCCTAATTTTTTCAAAATAGCGGTTACATAATTGGAAAGTGCGTGACCTAAACAGCTGAGTACCAAAGGTGTAACTGTAGTCGCTTTACGCTGGGTTGGTAACGGCAAACAGTAAGCCCTCACTGTTAGTTATATGTAGGGCCACAATAAAGCTCATATGAAATAACGTTAGCGTTACTTTATAGTTGGAGATAAGAGATGATGTAGCTGATATTTATTATGACATTGACTTTTTTTTAAAACAATATTATACTTTAAACGTTTTGTTTATATTCATGTTATTTCTTCATCTTCGTTTCGAAATTTTTGTTTTTAATACTCGTTCTCTTTTATTTAATTTTTTCAATTGTTTTAACCTGTTTGTGTTTTCCTGTCCCCATTATTCTTTCAACTTTATTAGGATTGCTTTTTGTTAATCTTTCTAAGAAATTAATACTTGGATTTTCAAAAGATGTCGTAGGGACAACGAAACGGCGACAGAGTTTTGTACTTCAATACAGTTCTTTCCCTTAAACAAGAGTATATTCAGCAATTACAGGTTGAAGGATATTTGTAAAGCTAAAATCACTCAAAAATGTAAATGACCAAGAACTGTTCCGTTGTCCCTGCTTAGTGTACCGTCGCAAACCGGTTCCAGCACGTTGCCCGTGTTGTTTGCATTACGCCCCAACTGTAATGTAATTTCAGTGAAATCATCTCTGCTAATGGCTAAACGCTGCGCAGTTAATGTGACTAGCGGCGTGCATGATCGGCTCATGACGATCGGAGACTTGGTGTGTTCCAGTCAGATCGACAAATATTTATGATAAACAGCTCTGCATACACGCACTAAATTCAGTGGATTATAAAATCATTTACCCAATTATACACGCCAAATAGAAGCTTCATCCTGGCATCCCTTATACGCCACCTCTCCCCTTCCATCAGCCCCAAAGATATTTTCTTCCTTCTGAAAAGTACTAATCACACAAATTCTAGAGCTAAATGTTTTGTGTGTTCTCTTCAAAAGCAATTGCTCTCCATCTTTTACTGAAAAAAACGTAGCCATTTTAAAAACCAAACCTTTCTCTGCTTAACGCTATTATGAGCAAGCGCGCAAACACAGAACATGTTCACTTACAACAACCAGTTGAGGATGCGAGCGTCATAAATTTAAATATATAAGTCATAGACGTAAACCTCCTTTGATGCTTTTAAATTTATTCGTCAATAAAAGATTCAAACAGATTATGCAAAATAAATCAAAGGCAGATAATCTTTCACCTACGATACCTCATCTACTGTATCAATTAATACCAATCTAACAACGAAAATTTATTTGACATCTGAAAAAATATTTTAAGGTAGGGTTTCTCTTTTAGAAATTTTCATTAGCCCCTGGTTTAAGCTTTGATAAAAACAGTCTTAAGTAGTCTTCAACTGCGGATTGTTAGCATTTAAATCCCTTTTTATTAAAAGGACGTAAGTCAACTTTTTTCGAAATTGAGTTTTATTGCATTTTGTATAGAGGATATCAAGACGTATTAATTTTGATTAAAACTGTGTATCTTCATCTATCCACTGAGGCAAGAAAAATTTTTAATTTTTTGGTTTTTGTTAAAAGACCATAAGTCAATGGCCAGTTTTTGTTAAAAATGCGTGAATCAATGAAAACTGTCTAATCCGTTGTTTATCATATCAAGTCGACCTAAGCATTTTTAACAAACTCGATGAGTTCCAGCAGTTTATTTGTAGGTGTGTGAGGAAACGTCTACAATGTATGTCTCGATATTTTTAATTTGTTTTACAACTTTTCTACAAAAAATTAACATGATCTTTATTTCAAGGACTAATCGACATTGTTGATGTCTAACAGCTGCGACCTAGGTTTAAAGGACCTGAATCTGCTTTTTTTTATAAATATTTTGTAATTATGGGAACTAACCGAAAAAGGTATGAATTAATGGTATTGCATCAATATTTAGCGTGAATCAAATCTAAATTAGACGAGTTCGACCCCTTAAACTAGCTGGACGACTTCAGGGAGAAAGGAATTAGTCATGCCTTACCTAAAGATGTTATAGTCATGCAGTAAAGGAATGTATAAAGTCATGTCCACTAAATGTTCCCATTACAGTGGGAAGGAAAATGTACTATCTCTCAGTAGAGCTCAACAATAAGCTCATGTAGAAAATGTGTTATAACATCTACCTTATCTACAAAGTCAGTAAATTTTTCTATTAGAATTTATATAGGGGTAATTTAATTATAAGTTTTGACGTCCGCAGGTTGATGTATGCTGCAAATGTGAGGCAACAAATAACAGAATAAAACCACCTCCTCTAAATTCTGTGACTAAACGTGTTGCTGAAGCTGATTCACAGTACATGTAACAAGTTTTATTTACCTATAAAACATAAGTCATCTGTTGCTGCTGAACAAGAGAGCCATGCTTAGTCATGAAAACAGTACCTCTTGAAAAAATGCCATTACAAGAGTTGTACTTACATAAAATAAAAGACAATAAAACAGGTATTATTTTATATTAAGTATTATTTTGTACCACTAAGGAATAGTAAAAAAAACCCTAGCAAGGTTTCTTAGATTTCAAAAAAGTATTTCAAAAACATTCCTGAAAATTTGTCAGGATTGCGATTTTTTTATGATAACTATTTTGCATCCAAAATAAACATCAGGCTTTGTCTAGATTCTGCCATTTTTTAACAGACTAAGTTTTAATCAAGTTAGACAATACTATCAAGTCCGTGGGCATAGTTTTTTGACATGTGGTAGCGATTTCGGTATTTTTTCAGAATCTTTAAATGCACATTACTGCAGATAAAATACAAACGAGATCTCGCAACTCACAAAAGCCGGTATTACCTTCTCCGCCACAACTACATTCACGTTAGTTGTGAAACCAAGATTCGATGAGTTTACAGTACACGAAAACGAGAGTTCAAAAGTTTTGGATTTTAGAAATTGGATAAAGGACCATTACAAAAAATTATGTATCCCTTAAGAGACGGAACTGGTAAATTTTCAGATAAAAACATTGTTTCAATTTGGTTATAATAAAGAAATAAGGATATGTTGAAGCATGTGCTACTATTAGCAGTTTGCTTACTCCTTGGTAACATCTACAATATGTATGAAGCCACACAAATTGAAAGAATATATATAGGCTATATACAGTGCACACGCCCCCCCCCACACACACATATATATACATATAGGCTATATACAGTGCACACACACACACACACACACACACACACACACACACACACACACACACACACACACACACACACACACACACACACACACACACACACACACACACACACACACACACACACACACACACACACACACACACACACACACACACATACACACACACACACACACACACACATATATATATATGTATATTTATATATATATATATATATATATATATATATATATCTTGTATAAATTTTCAATCGTTAATGAATACTTTTTTATTCATCCGCTCAAGTTCAAATACATTTTTTTAAACTTACAGTGGAGGGCACGTGATGTTAATATAGTTTTTTTAAAATATTAATTTATTAACTTAATTTAAAAATGAATTAATTTTAGTTTTATATAGTAGAACAAATTTCACAAAAAGAGCAAGGTATGCAGTATACAGTTATTTCGGCCCATTTGGCTTAAAATTATTGATAACCTATGAATATATTAAATAGCTAAATTTAGGCTATCGGTTGTGTGGTAATGCAGCTGTTTTAACGTATAGGTTATATTAGTTGTAACTATTTAATAAATAGTAACTAAAATAAAATTTCTCTGTGTTGACCTGAGTGAGAACTGACTTGAGCATTTTTTATTTATATTACTAGTTTAACTCAAGTTTGTAGTTTGCTTTTCGATGGCAGTTACCAAATATAATTGAAGACAAGTTAAATTTTAATCCGTAAAAGCGCAATTATTTAAAGCGAAACGCTGCTGATTGGTATCCTAATTAGGTGATGACTTGGCAGAAATAAATTTCATAATTTTACGCAGGTAAAGCGTTTTGCAATTAAAGTAATCCATCGCAACTTCGTTAATTCCCATGGACTGTGATCGAGGTTCTGCACTTGTGCTGTGGATTCTCTAATTTGAACGAGCTCTGATTAGAACAGCTACTGAAAAGCTCTCTTTGTTAATCCCTACTCACTCCTCCTCCCTTCAAGGAAATCGTAGTTTTGGGGGTTTAATAAATTCAAACACAATCACTGAAGCTCGATTTTATCTCATTTGTTTCGGAAAGGTTTGGCAAGAGATGGCAAAATGAATGCAATAAGATAATGCCTAAATATTTATGTTAAATAAATATATTTAAAAACCGAATAATCGTTTGACGTTTACAGCTCGCGCGTGCGCGTGTGAGTGTACGTGCGCGCCGTTTGTATGTGCTGTAACGGGAAAATAGTACTTAATATATTATTAAGTATTTTGAATGAACACAATCAAAACGTCTGACAACAATCTGAAATAAAGAGTAATTCCAGAGATAAAAACTTTTAAAAAGAGAACAGAAGTACAAAGAAAAAGAAATAAAATGGTAGCTATCCAATGCCATAGAGGTAGTTAACCAACAAAATAGATTCAAACTGAACACATAAAATTTACACATATTGCAATTAACAAAATTTTCAAAATGAAAGTGGAGACAACTACTTGTGTGTGTGTGTGTGTGAATAATGACAGACGTTAAGCTTTCACTTTTAAATATAACTTATAAATGGTATCCTAGACCAGCCTAGACAGTTCCGGACCCAATACCTAATTATTTTTACACAAATACTAAAGACATATGAATAGTAATTAGTAATTATTTAATATTTATATTTTTTAATTATATCAAAGCATTTATTATTTTAATATACTTTAGTTTCAATTTAATATTTATTTTTAATTGAGATTTGAATGTTAAGATAGGTCTATTTATTTAGTGTCTGCTCAATTCATAATGGAAGGGAGATAGCGTCGATTTAATAAAACAAATTCAACTCACAGGCAACAAAAGCCGGTAGATGACGTAAGCTACGAAGCTTAACTTAGTAGAGGGTGTTTGAAATATTTCTTTTTTTCGTTTTTTATTGCTGTTAATAAATTTGTATAATTCAATTTAAACTGATCTCTAGCGGCTCTAAGGAGAATGGGACTGTATAGATCTCACTGAATCTGCCCGACCCACTTCCTCCCCTCAGGTGGCGAGCCATTGGGGTGGGTAAAATTGTTCTGTAATTGAGAAGTGAATATTTCGCTGCTCCCCGGTCCGGAGCCCCGTCGGAATACTTGCGGATATCTGTGAGCGGCCTATTAAAGTGCTTACAATAAAATATGACGATATTAAAGTGCCTGCGGGGGCGCAACGGGAAGATACCTTGCCCCCTACAAAACAAACACAAGGGTCGGACATGACAAACTACCCTCACTTCTACCCTTCTTTACATAAATCTTAACGTCGCTTTCACTCTGTTTTTCGACTTATTAATAATAAAGAAAGAATTTGCATTTACAGATTTTGTGGTCACACGGGGAGCGGGGAACATCTTTTAACGTTTTCGGCAGTTTTTATCTTTAAATATAATCTACTTATTAGTGACTTAAATATCGATTAAAACATCGTAACTATGAAATGAAGACTTAAACAAGAAGAATTTAAGTATTTTTGTGATAGAAAGAAATATCCATAAAACTCCTACAGTTTCCACTCCCATTGGGTAAAACCTGTTTGCAGAAAACTTTCAATATTTAATAATTAAAGATTGTTAAGTACAAGTTTAAACGTTCAACTTTCGTCTGTGATTTTTGAAGCACACATTTTTGGGTTTAAAAGTAAATAGTGAAATAATTGTTTAGGCTGCATGTTAAATTTTTTGTTTTATTTCTTTTTTAAAACAAAAATATAATTTATAACTAATTTCATATGTAACAATAAAAATGTAGGCAAAACACCCAATACTACAAACATAATAAAAAATAACAAATATTACAAGTTACTGACCTGACAGTCTAGCTTGTAAATTATTGTATTATAGATTGTAATTTTGTAGTAGTACCCTTTGATGATGATGACGACGTTGTCATCAAAATGTACAAAAAGGTGAATCTTAGGTAACTTGTAACATTAGTTATTTTTATTATTGTTGTGGTTTTGGGACTTTTGCAAATATTTTTATTGTTGTATATTTGTAATTTTATTGTTAATCTGGATAATCTGACCGACTTCAATTGTTCCACGTGATTTCTGTGTCTGCGTCGTTTTGCTAGTTTTACAAGGAAACTTCCTTTTACACGTTTGCATGGAATGTTAACGCTCACTGTTCTGTGAGATTTGTCTAAATGATTTGCTAACATGTTTCAATTTGTGAATGGTTGGATGATTTATTGACATGTTTTCCCTTATTTCTGTACTATACTATTTCGAAATTCGTATACCTAACATTTAGTAACAACACAGAAAAAAACGTACAAAAAAAGTGAGCGCCCTCCGATGATATAAAATATCGACATAATTTTAAGACTACCACAGAAAAACCATCATTTTCTTAAAACAGGATGTTTCAATATTACAAGTTAAATTTATTTGTCTTTAGTATTTAGAGTTAAATTTAAATGACGTAAGTATTTAATGTTACATTAAATTGCCCTAAGTATTTAACGTTAAATTTAATTCTTGTAAGTGTTTAACGTTAAATTTAATTCTTGTAAGTATTTAACGTTAAATTTAATTCTTGTAAGTATTTAACGTTAAATATAATTCTTGTAAGTATTTAACGTTAAATATATTTGTCGTGAGTATTTAATGTTATATTTAACTGTCGTAAGTATTTAACGTTAAATTTAATTCTTGTAAGTATTTAACGTTAAATATAATTCTTGTAAGTATTTAACGTTAAATATAATTGTCGCGAGTATTTAATCTTATATATAACTGTCGTAAGTATTTAACGTTAAATTTAATTCTTGTAAGCATTTAACGTTAAATATAATTGTCGTGAGTATTTAATGTTATATTTAACTGTCGTAAGTATTTAACGTTAAATTTAATTCTTGTAAGTATTTAACGTTAAATTTAATTCTTGTAAGTATTTAACGTTAAATATAATTGTCGTGAGTATTTAATTTTATATTTAACTGTCGTAAGTATTTAACGTTAATTTTAATTCTTGTAAGTATTTAACGTTAAATATAATTGTCGTGAGTATTTAATGTTATATTTAACTGTCGTAAGTATTTAACGTTATATTTAATTCTTGTAAGTATTTACGTTAAATTTAATTCTTGTAAGTATTTAACGTTAAATATAAGTGTTGTGAGTATTTAATGTTATATTTAACTGTCGGAAGTATTTAATGTTAAATTTAATTCTTGTAAGTATCTAACGTTAAATATAATTGTCGTGAGTATTTAATGTTATATTTAACTGTCGTAAGTATTTAACGTTAAATTTAATTCTTGTAACTATTTAACGTTAAATATAATTGTCGTGAGTATTTAATGTTATATTTAACTGTCGTAAGTATTTAACGTTAAATTTAATTCTTGTAAGTATATAAAGTTAAATTTAATTTTCGAAAGTATTCAACTGTCGTGAGTATTTAACGGTTAATTAATTGTCGTAAGTATATAATGTTAAATTTAAATGACATAAGTATTTAACGTTAAATTTAATTCTTGTAAGTATTTAAAGTTAAATATAATTGTCGTGAGTATTTAATGTTATATTTAACTGTCGTAAGTATTTAACGTTAAATTTAATTCTTGTAAGTATTTAAAGTTAAATATAATTGTCGTGAGTATTTAATGTTATATTTAACTGTCGTAAGTATTTAACGTTAAATTTAATTCTTGTAAGTATTTAACGTTAAATATAATTGGCGTGAGTATTTAATGTTATATTTAACTGTTGTAAGTATTTAATGTTATATTTAACTATCGTAAGTATTTAACGTTAAATTTAATTCTTGTAAGTATTTAACGTTAAATATAATTGTCGTGAGTATTTAATGTTATATTTAACTGTCGTAAGTATTTAACGTTAAATTTAATTCTTGTAAGTATATAAAGTTAAATTTAATTTTCGAAAGTATTCAACTGTCTTAAGTATTCAACTGTCTTAAGTATTCAATGTTAAATTTATTTGTCGAAAGTATTCAACTGTCGTGAGTATTTAACTGTTAATTAATTGTCGTAAGTATATAATGTTAAATTTAATTGCCATAAGTATTTAACGTTAAATTTAATTCTTGTAAGTTTTAATAATAAATTTAACTGTCGTAAGTATTCAACGTTTCTTCGTTGTCGAAAGTATTCAATTGTCGTAAGTATTTAACGTTAAATTTAATTGTCGTAAGTATTTAATGTTAAATTTAATTGTCGTAAGTATTCAATGTTAAATTTAATTGTCGAAAGTATTCAATTGTCGTAAGTATTCAATGTTAAATTTAATTGTCGTAAGTATTTAAGGTTAAATTTAACTCTCATAAGTATTTAACGTTAAATTTAATTGTCGTAAGTATTCAACGTTACTTAATTGTCAAAAGTATTCAATTGTCGTAAGTATTCAATTGTCGTAGGTATTCAATGTTAAATTTAATTGTCGTAATTATTTAACTAAGTTTAACTGTTGTAAGAAATAACGTTAATTTTTAGGAAACATTTTGGCAGTTACAGAACGTGGGGTCAATTTGACGTGAGGTCAAAAGTGAAGAACTGAAGTTAGTTTATGCAATAAATTAAAAGAAACACAAATAACCAATAACTTAATTTTATGGTAAAACTCTAAAGGTAACTGAAGTTTATTGTGGAGTTCCAAGCATAGAGTTTCAAATAGCGTAGTTGGTGTAGTAATATGGGTTTTCAGCCTGGAGTTTCCACAACGTATTTTACGAATATTATTCCGCACTTTTGTTTTAAATTACATGGAGCTGATAGTTGATAATAATAATAATAACTCCTTTTTATTCCATTATTATCTAAGTAGAGGGTAGAGTTTAATTATTTGGTCCAAAGGTCGATCAAGAAAAGTAATGTGAACTCTTCGCTACTACTAAATACAATATAATAGGCCCACATATTCACAGACGATCAACTTGGAGGGAAAAACCACACAAAAAGTCTTTGGCGCTACCGAGGATCGAACCTAGAACCTTTAGGTTGGTAATAGGGGTCTACTTTCTAGACCACCCAGTCGCCAGATTGTGTAATATACGATAAAAAAATTGATAGTGTATTCAATATTAGCAAAACGTTTTCAAAACACATTGAAACTAGGACAAATTACAATCTTTCCATTGTACTTCCACTAAACGCATCCTACTGTCATATTTAAATGTATACACTCACAAGTCTTGGCATTATTTGAAGATCGTTTCAACAAATAGCTTGCCATAATACCGCGTTTAGTGTGAGTATTATTGGTCTAATGAAGATGGCAAACTAGCTGTTGAAATGACACCGTTATTTTGAAAATAGGCCTACATGTTATTGCCTCAGCAATGTTTTGAAGTAATCCAGCTTCTTTCTCTTCATTGCAGTGTTTCCTTGTCGTCCTCATTAGTTCTGAATATTTAGCTCCTAGTCTGTCCTCCTCCCCGCTACTAACGCTAGATATGGGCACATCAGCTTTCAATGTTCACACCACAGATTGGTTCGTCATCTCAGGAAGCTCACATATACGTTAAGGTACTCAAGAATATTTGGACGTATTTCACTTGGTTGAGAATTCACGCACAATGCCACGTTCACTAAAGTTTCATCAAACATTCCCCGCAGCTCAATAAACGTGTGGCTACCATCAAGTGTTTTTTTTTTTCAATTGTATTTTTAACACACAGCGACAGTGTCTGTCTGTCTAAAGGAGAGATTACGTTTGTATTGTGAGGAAGGACTTCCGCCACATGTGGCATAACGTCGCACACCTGTTCCAACAGGGAAAAACAAACTGAACAATTATACGGGGATGGATCATTGGGCTCTGATTGTCTTTTGTTTAGTGTTTAAAATGTTTACAAATAAATCCTTCACACGTTACGCGCGGAAAACTGAATATTAAAAGTAGTTAAAATTTAAATGCTGTAAACTTTAATTTTTTCAGGTGTTTTTGTTTTAAAATAATTTTATTCTTTTTCTGTTCTATGAGTGCTCGCGCGAGAATCCTATCGATTGAAAAATGTAACCTATAAATATAATCTGCTTGAGACATTTTCGAGTTATATTCAAAACACTTGTTGAACATTCAGTTAACGTAACGAATAGAAACACTTTACTCCAGTTAAACACAGAGAGCACCTAATATAAGTGCTCTGTGGTTAAACACGGAGGAAGTTAACGATGACAAAGTTTTGCTATTCACTGACTGGTTATTTGGAGGTTATGTTTAAATTATTTTAAAATGAAAGTTTCTTTAAGCTCATATCCAGAATAATGGAATATTTGATCAAATTACGTGATATTGAATGAATTGATGGAACACTTGTTTTTAATACGTGTAGATTGTGTTACTTTAGGTACTGTGTATTAATAATAAATTGAAATGAATAATTATAAATTTATTTTAAACTTATTTAAATCAATTATTAATTTTAAACTTTCCTATAAACAACCTAAAAAATTAAAAATAAAATGTATAAATATAATTAATTGCATAATTTAAAAGTAATAAATACATTTGCGTGTTTCAATTCCTTCTATTAGTTCAACCTCTCCCAAAGATATATCTTGTACAAATTTTCAATCGTTAATAAAATACTTTTTATTCATCGACTCAAATTCAAATACATTTTTTTAAAACTTATAGTGGATGACACGTAGTGTTAATAAAGTTTTTTTTTGAAACATTAGTTAATTAAATTTAATGAATTAATTTTAAAGTTGTATATGGGAGTGAAACCTTTTACAAAAGGGGCAAGGTATGCAATATAGTTACTTCGTCTCATTTGGATTAAAATAAATAACATATAAACTTCATAAAACAGATGATTTTTATGTTATAGGTTATGTGGTAGATCAGCTGTTTAAGTTATTCTTACTTTATTTATATTAATTGTAAATATTAATAAAAAGTAATTGAAATAAAATTTTTCTTTGTTGAGTAAGTAAAAATTGACTTTCCTATTTATTTTTAAACGAGCAATTTTACACTTTAGTTGAGGTATAAATAAATATATTGCAATAAAGATGGATATATAAGAAAAAGGTCATTTCTTCTTGGCTTAATTTAATATAATATGAATATAAATGAACGTTATATTTTATTATAAGAAATCTTCCCGTCTATCGTGTTAGTTCCAACTTCTAAAAGTGGTACCACGTTGAAGAACAGCAGGAAGTAGTTCTAGCAGGATGAATACCGCCTACTATGAGACAGAACAAGATAAACAATGCATCTATTTCTGTAATTTATTGTTTAATTAAAACATTGTAATAAGAAAGGGAGAAACCCTACCAAGAGGGGCTGTCTTGGGATGCATCCCCTTGCACAAGTATTTGGTTTGAGAAGTTACAATCTGCGGTAGTGCTACACTCTATGGAATGTAGAAGGGAGCTGAAACCATTTAGCCACTCTAAATAGCTCTTACTTTGAGACAGTACTTTTGTACTGGGCATTTAATACAAGTATAAAGACAAAGACAAGGACAAAGATGTCTGGCATCGTATAGTTTTAAATGTATTTCAATTACATTTGTACGTTTTCATATTTGAACATAGTATGAAAACTTTATGAAGTAGACGAAGTCTTTAGATGATCGGATATTTCTTTGGGAAGGAGAAATATTCATTCATTTCGCTTCACAAGAACAGCGTCCGAAGATGAACGAATTGTCGTAAAGATTTCCAAATGTAAGACAGTTTATAATGGAATGTGTCAACGGCTATATACGTCTCAAGCTAGAGGTTACTTGGAGGATATTTTCCCTATTGTATAGTTGAAGTATTTGTTATTTATTCGCCAAAAGCATTATTTGAACTTCGTTAATTAAGTGTTATCAAATACTTCCCATTATTATTTGGGGGAAACGGACAGTCTGCCAGCGGCGGTTTGTGACCCCTGTCAAGAAGCAGGGGCCGGACAATATGCCAGCCGCAGGTACATTGTGGGGGTTACAGTGGATGTGGGGGAGGGGGTTGCGAGAGAAGAAGAGAAAGCTCTGACTCGTATAAACTTCGCACAAGTGTGGTCGTTAACGACCCATGACTAAACCATTCTTAAAATACTACCGTCTTACATGACCGGATGAAATGCCTGATGTAACGTTAATAGCTTAAATTATTTTAGTAACCTCATTTGTTAATTGTTAGTTTTACAATTTTAAATACTTTAGTTTATACTACTTTACTTTACTTTACATACAAATTAGTTAAAAGTAATACACGTTTATTTAAATGGAATACCAGTAAAGCTTAATTTAGCCATGTACGTAAATAACACTACAAACAACCAGTCCATATACTTAAAATGATCACCTCAATGTAAAACCTTGTGCGAAATATATATATATATCTTTTTCATAGAGCCTCCTAAGAACTTTTTTAAAAGTAAATACTTTGTGTTGCAGATCTTAAAATAGTAAAGTCATGTGTTAATTTATGTAAATAAGCTGTAAGTTTTTGTTTGTGTTGTGTGGTGTAGTGTGTTTACATCTAATATTTCACAGTATACTTTACATTATTTTCATTTCTTGAGGGTTTCCCATAGACAATGGCAATGGGTTTATCCACAGAGCATAGAGCAAATGCGGTTTTAGCTCGCTAACGTTTCCAAGAGATTTGGTTTACAGGGGGTTTTATTGCTCTATCCAAATAGGAATTTTGGTATTATTATTTTTATTTCTTTTAAAATTACGCGATGAAGATATTGATGACATGGAACGTGTTATTCCACCTCATCCTAATGCACGTGGCACACGGAGACCTCGCCAAAACAGATAAAGACTGCGCACAGGAATGCTTCAACTCCGTGAATAGTTAAAGCAGATCTCCGAATTTGTATTATAAAATTCGTAAAGTTTCTGTTACTAGGTATAAAACTAGGTCTTATGCATATTTACTAATCTCTCTACTTTTTCTCCCTTATAGAATTTTAAAAAAATTGATTTTTCATCTTATCAGTATAATTGGTAAGTCTTTAAATCAACAATTATGATAGACTTTGGTCGTGTCAAGATTACTTTCTTCCACAGTTTTATGAAAATAATTAAATTAGGCCTACACTTTTTCGACAACGAACAAAATGGCGCAAAGTAGTATCAAAGGCCGACCCGTCAAACTAGTTAGAAAGGTGAGTTGGATTACCAAAAACCTCTTAAACTCTAGGTCTACCCACTGGAGTGGAAAGTCTATTCCGTCTCTTTATCTCACTTTCCCTTTTTCAGAGAGTGAAGGAGAGAAAGAGGGCTGACTGGCAGTAAGTCCTAAAATGGATTAACTACCTGGCTACCCTCGTCATACCAAAGGGTGGCTGGCAGACTGTCCTACACCCATTATTTGGGCTTACACGATCTCTCGAAAGCGGTAATTAGCTATCTGTAGATAAAAAAACTATTTTTCCATAACAGGCGATAATAACAAAACTGATCGATGGTCTTGAAATGAATCAAACAAGATGCACTCACTAATGCGTGTAATTGTTTATATTTTAAAGCTCATGACAAATGTAATTATAAATGGTTACACCCTTTGTTATTGTGATTATCGAATTAATAAATTTTAACACGATAAAATATCGATTTTTGTAAAAGACTTCCGAGGTACGAATGATTCTCCTAAATTTTACCATTAAATTGTGTACTAGAACAAATTCACTAGGTAAATTGTAAGACTAACTTTATTTTTGCTATACATATATTGGAAAAACCCATATACCACAAAAATAATAAAATACAACAACGTGAATTCTGTAGTCCATTACATTTGGTGAAAATTAATTATACACTTTTACATTATTTTATGACTTTCGAACTTTAAATTTTGTAAATTTGTAAAAACTTACTGAGACAGAACGTTTTCGATCGCTCCGTGGCGATCTTCAACAGTGTTTACAAAATTTAAAGTTGGGAAGTCATAAACTAATGTAAAAGTGATTAATTACTATATTAGTTATTTTTAAAAAATGTTTGATTAGTTAACAAAATATGATTTCATAAAACACCTGATTTTATGTTATAGGTTATGTGGTTATATGTCAACGTATATGCTGTTACTCGCTTTATATTAATTGCAATTACTTAGTAAAAAGTAACCAAAATAAATATTTTCTCGTTGACCTAAGTGGGAATTTACTTTTGGTCCTATGTGTCGAGTAGTGTAGCATATTTTTGTTTGTTTGAAAACTCCCACAGAGCAGTGAAACTTGTTATACAGAAATTATAGGTTAAATGGTGCAAGATGAATTTTACTTTAATATAATTATAAAAGCCATTCAATGTTATTACTAATCAACATGTTAATAGCTTGAAACCCATTAATGGAGAGGGAATTTTTTAAATCATTTTCTCTCAGAGGAATATTTTTGTGGAAAATGTTTTTTTTTATATTTTCAACTTCGAATACTATTACAAATGTGTGTTACAAAACATGTTATAAGATTGAAAACAAACTGTACTGACTCTAAAGAGAAATTATTTACTTTGTAATTTTGGCAGACACTTTTCAGTGGAAGCGTCTGGAAATAAAATGTATTCCAAAGAAGGTATAAAACAAACGGCACATTGAAGGGGGAGCTCTAAATAGGGACTCATTTAAGACAACTGCCACTATCAGTGAGAATAAAGGCGGAAGGAGGAAATGCTCAGGTGTGAGACGGAAATTCAGCCAGATAAGGGGACTAAAGACAGTTCCACTGTGTCCACACTAAGCCAACTTCCATCCAAGATATTTTCATAATTTACTTTAACAATATTCAGTAAAAACTAATACTAGTGTTAACTAAGTAATGCCAAGAAACACAACTTTCACGTCGTCGTGGCAGTTCTGAAAACTTTGAAGTAGCTAAGTGAATATTAGATTTTGTAAAACACACACACACACACACACACACACACACACACACACACACACACACACACACACACACACACACACACACACACACACACACACACACACACACACACACATCGCAATAGATTTTGATATTTATTGTGTTACTGTAGCTCAGCAAGAAAATGTTACAGTTTTTGTACTTAAAAATAATACAATATTAAATAGCAGGTTGTTTCAGAGTTAGGTTAAATTTGGCTGTTAGTTTAATTAGGTATGGTTGTGTTTCGTAATAAATCACGGGGTAGGTCAGGTTGGGTTATTTTAGATTAGGTTTAGTTGTGCTAAGTAATAAATCATGGTGTATTTATGGTTGGGCTATGTTAGGTAAAATTGGCGTGAAAGTAACTGAACGCATGAAAGGAACCGAAACGTAGAAGAGAACCGAGGGCGGTAACGGAACTGAACGCTTGAAAGGAACCGAAACGTAGAAGAGAACCGATGGCGTGAACGGAACTGAACGCTTGGTCAGGACCGAAACGTAGAAGAGAACCGATGGCGGTAACGGATGTGAACGCATGGTCAGGACCGAAACGTAGAAGAGAACCGAAGGCGTGAACGGAACTGAACGCTTGGTCAGGACCGAACGTAGAAGAGAACCGATGGCGGTAACGGAAATGAACGCTTGGTCAGGACCGAAACGTAGAAGAGAACCGATGGCGTGAACGGAACTGAACGCTTGGTCAAGACCGAAACGTAGAAGAGAACTGATGGCGGTAACGGAAATGAACGCTTGGTCAGGACCGAAACGTAGAAGAGAACCGAAGGCGTGAACGGAACTGAACGCTTGGTCAGGACAGAAACGTAAAAGAGAACCGATGGCGTGAACGGAACTGAACGCTTGGTCAGGACAGAAACGTAGAAGAGAACCGATGGCGTGAACGGAATTGAACGCTTGAAAGGAACCGAAACGTAGAAGAGAACCGATGGCGTGAACGGAACTGAACGCTTGGTCAGGACCGAAACGTAGAAGAGAACCGATGGCGTGAACGGAACTGAACGCTTGGTCAGGACAGAAACGTAGAAGAGAATCGATGGCGTGAACGGAATTGAACGCTTGAAAGGAACCGAAACGTAGAAGAGAACCGATGGCGTGAACGGAACTGAACGCTTGGTCACGACCGAAACGTAGAAGAGAACCGATGGCGTGAACGGAACTGAACGCTTGGTCAGGACCGAAACGTAGAAGAGAACCGATGGCGTGAACGGAACTGAACGCTTGGTCAGGACAGAAACGTAGAAGAGAACCGATGGCGTGAACGGAACTGAACGCTTGGTCAGGACAGAAACGTAGAAGAGAACCGATGGCGTGAACGGAATTGAACGCTTGGTCAGGACAGAAACGTAGAAGAGAACCGAAGGCGTGAACGGAACTGAACGCTTGGTCAGGACAGAAACGTAGAAGAGAACCGAAGGCGTGAACGAAACTGAACGCTTGGTCAGGACAGAAACGTAGAAGAGAACCGAAGGCGTGAACGAAACTGAACGCTTGGTCAGGACAGAAACGTAGAAGAGAACCGAAGGCGTGAACGGAACTGAACGCTTGGTCAGGACAGAAACGTAGAAGAGAACCGAAGGCGTGAACGGAACTGAACGATTGGTCAGGACCGAAACGTAGAAGAGAACCGAAGGCGTGAACGGAACTGAACGCTTGGTCAGGACCGAACGTAGAAGAGAACCGATGGCGGTAACGGAAATGAACGCTTGGTCAGGACCGAAACGTAGAAGAGAACCGATGGCGTGAACGGAACTGAACGCTTGGTCAAGACCGAAACGTAGAAGAGAACTGATGGCGGTAACGGAAATGAACGCTTGGTCAGGACCGAAACGTAGAAGAGAACCGAAGGCGTGAACGGAACTGAACGCTTGGTCAGGACAGAAACGTAAAAGAGAACCGATGGCGTGAACGGAACTGAACGCTTGGTCAGGACAGAAACGTAGAAGAGAACCGATGGCGTGAACGGAATTGAACGCTTGAAAGGAACCGAAACGTAGAAGAGAACCGATGGCGTGAACGGAACTGAACGCTTGGTCAGGACCGAAACGTAGAAGAGAACCGATGGCGTGAACGGAACTGAACGCTTGGTCAGGACAGAAACGTAGAAGAGAATCGATGGCGTGAACGGAATTGAACGCTTGAAAGGAACCGAAACGTAGAAGAGAACCGATGGCGTGAACGGAACTGAACGCTTGGTCAGGACCGAAACGTAGAAGAGAACCGATGGCGTGAACGGAACTGAACGCTTGGTCAGGACAGAAACGTAGAAGAGAATCGATGGCGTGAACGGAATTGAACGCTTGAAAGGAACCGAAACGTAGAAGAGAACCGATGGCGTGAACGGAACTGAACGCTTGGTCAGGACCGAAACGTAGAAGAGAACCGATGGCGTGAACGGAACTGAACGCTTGGTCAGGACAGAAACGTAGAAGAGAATCGATGGCGTGAACGGAATTGAACGCTTGAAAGGAACCGAAACGTAGAAGAGAACCGATGGCGTGAACGGAACTGAACGCTTGGTCAGGACCGAAACGTAGAAGAGAACCGATGGCGTGAACGCAACTGAACGCTTGGTCAGGACCGAAACGTAGAAGAGAACCGATGGCGTGAACGGAACTGAACGCTAGGTCAGGACAGAAACGTAGAAGAGAACCGATGGCGTGAACGGAATTGAACGCTTGAAAGGAACCGAAACGTAGAAGAGAACCGATGGCGTGAACGGAACTGAACGCTTGGTCAGGACCGAAACGTAGAAGAGAACCGATGGCGTGAACGGAACTGAACGCTTGGTCAGGACAGAAACGTAGAAGAGAATCGATGGCGTGAACGGAATTGAACGCTTGAAAGGAACCGAAACGTAGAAGAGAACCGATGGCGTGAACGGAACTGAACGCTTGGTCAGGACCGAAACGTAGAAGAGAACCGATGGCGTGAACGGAACTGAACGCTTGGTCAGGACAGAAACGTAGAAGAGAATCGATGGCGTGAACGGAATTGAACGCTTGAAAGGAACCGAAACGTAGAAGAGAACCGATGGCGTGAACGGAACTGAACGCTTGGTCAGGACCGAAACGTAGAAGAGAACCGATGGCGTGAACGGAACTGAACGCTTGGTCAGGACAGAAACGTAGAAGAGAATCGATGGCGTGAACGGAATTGAACGCTTGAAAGGAACCGAAACGTAGAAGAGAACCGATGGCGTGAACGGAACTGAACGCTTGGTCAGGACCGAAACGTAGAAGAGAACCGATGGCGTGAACGCAACTGAACGCTTGGTCAGGACCGAAACGTAGAAGAGAACCGATGGCGTGAACGGAACTGAACGCTAGGTCAGGACAGAAACGTAGAAGAGAACCTATGGCGTGAACGAAACTGAACGCTTGGTCAGGACCAAAACGTAGAAGAGAACCGAAGGCGTGAACGAAACTGAACGCTTGGTCAGGACAGAAACGTAGAAGAGAACCGAAGGCGTGAACGGAACTGAACGCTTGGTCAGGACAGAAACGTAGAAGAGAACCGAAGGCGTGAACGGAACTGAACGCTTGGTCAGGACCGAAACGTAGAAGAGAACCGAAGGCGTGAACGAAACTGAACGCTTGGTCAGGACAGAAACCTAGAAGAGAACCTATGGCGTGAACGAAACTGAACGCTTGGTCAGGACAGAAACGTAGAAGAGAACCGAAGGCGTGAACGGAACTGAACGCTTGGTCAGGACAGAAACGTAGAAGAGAACCGAAGGCGTGAACGGAACTGAACGCTTGGTCAGGACCGAAACGTAAAAGAGAACCGAAGGCGTGAACGAAACTGAACGCTTGGTCAGGACAGAAACCTAGAAGAGAACCGAAGGCGTGAACGGAACTGAACGCTTGGTCAGGACCGAAACGTAGAAGAGAACCGGTGGCGTGAACGGGACTTACACTGAAGCGAAATCCTTATAAGTAGAAAATGTCCAACAGGATCCAAATCTCTTTAGAAGGAAAAATGTTTAATTCTAGTCTGAAATTTTAAAAATATATTTGTTTCCTAAATTCTTTCAAGTACCTGGGCAACAAAATAATGTTAAACAAATGTATAATAAACTACACCTTGTGTTATTTAGCCCTACTATGACAATTCCGCAAATGTGTCTCGACCCCTTGTACGTCAAAACGCATATACTATATGTTTATTATTTAGGCGTAAGGGATCGAAGTGTAGAGGCATTGACACGAAAACGCGCTGACACCTGAGCAATCTCACTTTCATTAGGTGGCTTCTTTTCTTTACGAAAAGGTTTCTTTGGACGAGGGTTAGAATGAATCACGAAAAGCTGGTGTCTTGTTACAGCAATATTTTATACAGGATGTGAATATAGACGTGGTACGTACGTTTATCTGGACTACTTGGAGTATACGTAACACAAACACACACACACACACACACACACACACACACACACACACACACACACACACACACACACGCACCTACACACACACACACACACACACACACACACACACACACACACACACACACACACACACACACACACACACACACACACACACACACACACACACACACACACACACACACACACACACACACACACACACACACACACACACACACACACACAAGTTTCACTTGCAATCATTTTTACTTTGTTAATTTTTATATCTTTTCCTATCCCAAACTAGCTAATGTTTTAATTATTCTACTTTAGTATTCAAACAAGCTTAACAGTTGATCAATCATAATTACTGTAACATATAAAACCCTTGGGCAAATATGTATTAATTTTCACCCCTTTATTTGTTTACAAAGAACATAATTATGTATCTATATATTAATTATATCTCAGTATACTTTGTGAACCACCCTTTTAATGCATTTGCTTTAATTTTGTCTTAGTTTACCAATGTTTATGTTTTTATCTATTTTGTGCACATTTAGTTTTAATCTCCTATATCAATAAACACTAACATGATTGATTTACAACATAATTTAATTCTCAAACAAAATTTGTTTGGTTATAGACTCGTTTGACTGCCATTTTGACTTTCATGACTTCAAAGTCAAAATGGCGCCTATTGTTTCTTCCCCTCTTATATAAATAAAGCCATTATCTTTATAACAAAATTTATTCATTTTATTTTCTAAACTAAAAAGAATTACTTTGATTGTCATTCTTCCCAAAACTAGATGAATTTACGAAATTTTAGATTTGAACAAGAAAAAAGCAACTACCTAAGTATTTGCGCGTGTCCTGGATCCTACCACAGTTTGGGCCCAGATGTTGTGAAACGTCTTCTTTTTTCCCTTCATTCTTTTAATCCGCGTCACCGCGAATTTAATTTTCAAAAGTTTACAGGTCTTATCCTTGTTTTTTAAAATGAGTTTAACTGATTTTATTCCCGATTTCCAAACAGTTTCTTGATAACTTAATGTTTAATTTTTGGTTTTGTTTTCACATTTAACAGTTTTAAAGTATTTTTAGCGAATTTTATTGTCATTATTTTATAAAAGCAATCAACTTTGTAAACCTCCGTGTTTTGATCTTTTTGAAATGCACCTTCTATTGACGGAATTTAACCAATTTTCGGGACCGAAATTCCTAAAAATGTCTTGAGAATAGCACAGTTACATTCTGCAGCCCCTTTCCCCCGCAATCAGCACATGATTTCAGAATTTGACACTTTTAAATCATTTAAAAACGTAGTAAGACAAACTTCTTACAGCCCTGACGATAACTCGAGACTCACTATCTATTCTCCTCTTCGGTTTTCAACCCCCTCTCCATTTATTCCGACCTCACCTCTCTCTCTCTCTCTCTCACACACACACACACACTCTCTCTCTCTCTCACACACACACACACTCTCTCTCTCTCGCACACACTCTCTCTCTCTCTCTCTCACACACACACTCGCTCTCTCTCTCTCACACACACACTCTCTCTCTTTCTCATACTCTCTCTCTCTCTCTCTCTCTCTCTCTCTCTCTCTCTCTCACACACACACACACACACACACACTTGACAAAGTTTGCTTACCTTGTGTAAACCTACTCTCTAGACTCTAGGGAGAAGCTCCTCTACCGGACTAAGTGTAACATGTAACATAGAGGCTACTTCCGGTATGAAACTCTACACACGTAATGCACTGATCCTTCCTATATCCTCTGCCAGGAGGATTTATTTTTCTACCTTAACCCTACGTATGATTAGACACCTTTCCAATTATTCGTAGGCGATAAAAACCCTGTAGGTGATCGCCTTAAGTCTAAAAGAAATTGTTTCGGTGTAACTTATTAGGAAGTTGTATAGTATAAACTTAGAACTTCACGCAATCTCTCTCTCCTTCTCCCTCTCTCTATCCCTCATCTCTCTCCTTCTACCTCTCTCTCTCCCTCATCTCTCTCTCTCCTTCTCCCTCTCTCTCTCCTTCTCCCTCTCTCTCCTTCTCCCTCTCTCTCCTTCTCCCTCTCTCTATCCCTCATCTCTCTCTCCTTCTCGTTCTCTCTATCCCTCATCTCTCTCTCCTTCTCGTTCTCTCTGTCCCTTCTCTCTCTCTCATTCTCTTAGTGATTCACTTGATTAATAATATTTCTAGATCATTTTGTCTTGTGTCTATATTAACGTTTACTATTACCTAGATTACGAGGGTTGGTTCTTTGTCTCGTTAATTTGTGAAATGGTTTCTATTTCACAAAGAGAAATTGGTATGAAAGTAAACTGACACTAAACTCAACGACGCATCGCAATTAATTTTAGAATAAAATCGTTTTTATAAATATTTTATATTTGCAAAATAATATTTAACAACCAAAGGATTGCCTTTCCATTTAACAAAAGCTACTTAAACAACGAAACAAAGTTTTAATCCGTGTTCAAGGTTTTACAAACTTTATAACAAGTTTGGTTACGAAGTTAAGAAAAACCGTCTGACTTCAGAACTACATTAAAAACCGCTTTGTACGATCGGTTGACTCAGATCCAATTTTCTTAACCAGATCAGATGGTAAAGTTGGAGTGGATCGGTCTTGTACATTGCTCCATTGTCGGTCTTTAAGCCCATGCGTAATTACGGGTCATGCAAAATGCACGGAATGGGCCTCGTAATCCAATTCTAAGAGAAAAATCGCAGGCAAATATAATCCAATTTGTGGCCTTTTCTTCCACCCTCTCCCACAGCTCGAAACCTTACAAGATGTTCTCAGACGATAACCGCCCCCTTCCCTTAACGGTAATTACTTTCTAATTCTCGGGCTTTATATTCCTAAAAATCAGGTTCGTTACAGAGAATATGTCTGGAGTTGTTGCTGCTTCTTATATAAAGCTACGAAATTCAGCAGTTCCTACAACTTTAGTATATACAATAAAAGTCCTATATACATACATACATACATACACACATATATATATGTAAAAACTTTTGTTTTTACCTTTGCTAAAACTTTATAGGTTATGTTTAATATATACATATTTTTTAGTTAATTTCATTTGTGTATTTTCACTGAAGATGACGACAAAGTAGTCGTCGAAACGCGTTTGAAATAAAAAATTGTATATTTGTGAGTTGTATATATTTTTATTATTTAATTACATACATATATATATATATATATATATATATATATATATATATATTACGTTATTCATTGTTTTTCCGTTGCACTGACTTTATGAAGTTAATATATTACTATTGTAAGTAATTTTATCCACCATTAAGTGCAATGATTTTACCTTGTGTGATGAGGCACCTTTCGGTCACTTGACCATTGTCGAATCACCAATGGTCGTGATTCGACAATGGTCAAGTGACCGAAAGGCGCCTCATCACACAAGGTAAAATCATTGCACTTAATAGTGGATGAAATTACTTACAATAATATTATATTAACTTCATATATATATATATATATTAATATATATTAATAATGAATCTACAAACAACATATACAGAAGACATACTATATAGAAATATCATACACACAGATCAAGAAAAAGTGCGCGTTACGTCAACAGACACCATCTTCACAGACCGAACATCCACAACAGAAAAACATCAGTGATTCGACAATGGTCAACGACCGAAAGGTGCCTCATCACTCAAGGTAAAATTATTGCACTTAATGGTGGATAAAATTACTTACATAGTAATATATTAACTTCATATATATTAATATATTAAATATGGTGATATGTTTTCTTGTAATACAGTTAATAAATTAAAAATATTTCAAAAACAAGAATTCTTTTATTGCATATATTATTTAAAGCTTTTCGCCGATAAAATAGTATCAGCATCTTCAAGAAAATAATTATTTCTATATATATACACAATTATACCCGCGGTATGACGATTGAGAATCGGTATAGTTGATGTTCAACTGTTCGTAAACACCCATGTCTGAGTCAGTTTGTTTTCACGTATACAGTACAGTATTGTTTACATATAGGAGCCCCTACGAGTATATCATTTCCTTGTTCATTGTTGAGTCGTTGGGTTCCACACCCTTACTGCTTTCCTCTGAAACCTCTCGTCTGCTTCTAGCGGTTACACTAGCCTTTTCGCTGCACTTGTTCGAGTTAGTAATACAGTTTTTGCGTAATTAACATGTAAATCATCTTCTGTTTGGGAATAATGGTCACGAAACATTGCAGTAATGAAGCGTCTAATAATGCTAAGTCCAAGTGTTGTTTCATTTAGTGAACAGGTGAACATTTTGGATAAGATTGAGGTTGAAAGAAAATCAATAGCGTGCACTGCGAGATTGTATAAGAAAAACGAATCGGCACAATTGGACTACTGTTCATAGAAATACTTACATACTGTACTGTAATATTTTAAAGAATATAAAGTATATAATGCATTTATGCAATTCACGTATTTTTATACATGCACTACTGTAAACTGTAAATGCCTGTAGGTATAGTATTTGTGCGTTAACGTTGTCAACACAACTCGTCCTTATTATCCGCGGTAATTTTTGATCCCATTACCCACGGATATGGAGGTACAAATGCATATATATATATATATATATATATATATATATATATATATATATATATATATATATATATATGTGTATATATATACAGGCTACATGTGTTAGATAGACTTAACAGTGTTTTCAAATCTATTACAATGTTCTAGTTTAAGCCAAACAGCTGAATGTCTTCCAAGAGAAACCATGCACTTTACTGTCACCCCTGATAATAGGGACAACATTTGCCCACTGTACAGCAAGACCACGAGCTGCCAAACATAACCTAACCTTGCCTTGTGGCATGGCCTAATGACAAACTAAATGCCACCTTTTCAATGTTTTTACGGTAACCGACGTGTCTCATCCGAGAAGTGAAACAATAAAGTTTAAAGTTTGTGAGATTACATTAACTCTAGTTTCCTGTAATATACCGTCTTAATTCCAATTGCAAATAAGTATGTTACATGATAATTTGTTGTTTAGTAAATGTAAAATTGCCTTTGCTTAAAAAAATTTTTTTTTTTTTAAAAGATGTTCGCTGGTGGGTGAAAGGGTTACAAGGTAAGGTGCAATAAAATAAAATACTTACAGGCTACTTCGACAAACGCCGGCTGACTGCGGATCTGCCCCCTTGACGTCCAAGCTACGCATTCACACTTGAACCTTTCCTTTCCGAAGAACTCCTCAACGTCGTCTCTTGTGATATTGATTTCGGCTTCTATGTTCCTCACTCCAGTCTGGGGGTCCACAAACGCTTGATGATGTTGTCCTTCTTTCACTTCTATCCTTCCGCCGTTGCAGCGGAAGTACACTTCTAAGGCGTGCGCCGTGTTGCAGGTAAGCGTGGCGGCTTTGTTCTTTATAACGTACGTGCTCACCGGTTCCTGCAGGAATACCGGCAAAGGGACTGAATGGTGATCGGAGTCGGAGGACGAGGGAGGGTACAGAGTGTCTTCCAGGAGGAAACCCTCGCCGTCATCGTCGTCATCATCCTGATCTTCCGGTACGTGGGCTGCAACACACAATTTAAATCACGTTTAGTTACTATTAGTAAATTATCCACTTCTCTTACTGAATATTTGTATTTAAACTACTTCCCTATAAATTATTTCTTACTATTATAGAGTTTATTATTGAAAGCGTGAACAAGCATTACAGACAGATGTTCACATTTTATATAGTTTGCAGATTGATACTAATAATAAATAAAAGAGGAAATCATTCGAGTTGCAGACAAGCTAAACCGAACAAATCAATGTTTGCACCCCAGTAGAATGTTGATTAAAAAACTGTTGAGATAACAAATAAAACATAAAATTTGAATAAAACAACTTCTATACACTTTCAAATATATTACTATATAAACACTTGTCTATAGTAGCACTTACTTTTTGTGTAAATAAGGTGTCCCATATCAACTATTCATAATTGTTATGGTACGAGTTTACACTGTGATACATTTCCCGAAGCAGCCGTCCTTATTTAAGCAAAAAATAGGTTTTACTATTAGTAAGTGTTTATGTAGAAAATATGTGTAGGTGTAGCTTAAGTTGAAGATGAAATAAAACGAAAAAAAACTTCAATATTTGAATGCAAATTTTGGTGAAGTGAACCTAAGTTTTGAAAATGAAGATTTTCTGTATAAATTGTTTAAACAACAATGAATTACAACTTTATAATTAATACATGCCTGGAAAAGGATGAACGGGTCCTACGTTTTGGCTAATTACTGGCGTGAAGAAAGGAGTAACAGTTCACTGGAGTAACAGTCATCTGGAGTAACAGATGACGTTCCCATGAAACCAATCAAAAGTGGGAAATTGGTTTAGCAGAACAATTGTTCGAAAAAACCTGCTTTATATTGCTGTCATCAAAATATTTTGAAAATCCTAGACGTTTCCAGGGTAAACCCTGAATTCCAATAAACCTCCCAATTAACCACGTTTCTTTTAGGGTTACACGATTTAATTCTTAATGGACAATTTGTTGTTAACAAGTGTTGTAATAATTTGCTTTGATCCGCTGCTAATACCCTGGCTTTCTTCATGTGGCATTGCAAGCTATAAGGTATATTAATTGTTTAAAAGAGATAAAAGGGCCTTATTGGGCATAATATGGATTTATACGTAATAACAAGGCTTTTTAATTATAACACAATTTTATAAGTAATACTACAGTTTTATACTGTATAATGATGCTTTTTATGTAGGATAGGGGTAACACGGCTTTATATAGGCAAAATAAGGCTTTATAAGGCTAATAGGACCTTATAATAGGGTACAATAAGGATTTATAAGAAATAATAAGGCTTTAAGGCCATAATAAAACTTTATAAGGTATAATCCGGCTTTTTAAGGGTTATAAGATTTTATTAATCATATTAAGGCCCTATGAGGCATAGTAAGGATTTAGTGACATAATAAAGCTTTAGAGGTTACAATAAGGCTTTATAAAGCATAATAAGGCGTTATAGGCCATTATACGTCTTTATAAGACACAGTAAGGCCATATAAGGAATAATTTGTCTCAATAAGACAAGGAATTAAGGCTTACAGGGAATAATAAAGCTTTGGAAATCTTAATAAAACAACGGTAAACGTAGAGGCAGGAGTAACGGCGATACACAACAAATAGATAAACACAAAACTTGAGCCAGAGCTTGCAAAGTGCTTCCCTGCGCTTTACTGTCGTCACAGTAGATAGTCTTCTTTTAAAACAGCTGACGAGCGAACAATGTCGGGAATTAAAAAGAGAGAACGGTTAAACACTTCCGGTTCAGTTTCTTTCTTCAGATGTACAATATTTTCCGATACGTTTGTAGTTTAATCTCTTGAATCGAAAAGTACAGAATAATTGACGAAGAAAGAGTAAGGGTTATTTGTCGCCGGAGTGGGTTGGATAATCTGGATCTATGCTTCGTATCTTTCCATTTGACGAATCGATGCTGTATAAACTTTATTGTTAACAGTGGTGTGCATTTAACGTGTGAAACCATACCACATGCTACAGTTGTTTAAAAAGAAAACAAAATTATCTGCTGTTGATTCTATCGTCAAAGCTGCAACAACTGATGTGTATTTTAAAATCCGAACCGTTAAGTTTGTAGGCATATCTAAGTTGTTAACAATGTAGATGAAGTCTCTCTTTAACTGAGGAGTGAAGAAACAGGGTAACTTTTACTTATATTCAGACGGAGTAACAAGAGTGCCCCGACATATTTTGGTTCTGCGGTCGGAGAATTCCAAAACATCAGCTTAAATGTATCATGTGTCTCGACGAGCGGCCTCTCCCAGTTTTGAACCAGTTTACGTTTCTAATCTTTAATGCAATAACATACAACATTAAAATTAGAAATTATTTATTTATTTATTTTAGAGAGAACGACTTGGAAAAACATCTACTTTTCTTACGAACAAGAATTTTAATTTGAGAATTGCTATAATAGAATTTCTGCCTTTTATTCACTCAGAGAATGACAGGTTATTAGCAAGATTCTTATATCTCAAGTTCTCTTACTCCTTGACCCAAACCGTGGATCAATTCCAGATCCAAGAGTTACCGACCACAAGCCACCAGTTCTTGCTTTTGCAACACAATATCCAGCGATTCTTATTGAGGAGAAGAGAAGGGGAAAATAATTTGGGCTTTAGAGGGCCGCCGCAGACAAACTTCCTTAAATTTTACAAACCTTTTAGCCTATGAAATAATTTATGTAGAAATTAATGTAGGCCTATCAGAATGTCCCACTTCCTTATAACTAAATGCACCTACTTGCAAATATTGGTGTTTATACTGAAGTCCAACTCAACCCTACCAATCGTTTGTACTGTTACAGCACTCAACCTTAGGCACGCTAGTATCTTGTTCCAATTCACCACTTTGTCGAGCATGCACTGAGGCCTTCTACTTAGGTTAGAGGTCTTATAACGTTTCTACATAGGACCTACCCAGGTCTAGGTCACGATTGTACTGTGATCCTGCTCAACTCTAGGTAGCACGCGTACATAGATCCTTCTCAACTCTTGGTAGCGTGCGTATCGTGATCCTGTTGAACTCTAGGTAGCACGTGTACGTAGGTCATGCTCAACTCTAGGTTGCCCGTGTACCGAGATCCTGCTCAAGTCTAGCCAGCCTGTGTATTGTCATCCTGCTCAACTCTAGGTAGCGCGTGTACATAGATAATGCTCTCGTGTACCGAGATCCTACTTAACTCTAGGTATCACGTGTACCGAGATCCTACTCAACTCTAGGTCGCGAGTGTACCGTGATCCTGCTCAACTCTAGGTATCACGTGTACTGTGATTCTGCTCAACTTTAAATACACTTTATACAGTATTTAACGATATGGTTGAAGTATCTATTCTTGTACTACATAGTAATAGGAGATAGGGAATAGGTAACTTTACTTATGCTAAACAGTATTTAACGATATGGTTGAATTATCTATACTTGTACTACATAGTAATAGGAGATAGGGAATAGGTAACTTTACCTATGCTATACAGTATTTAACGATATGGTTGAATTATCTATACTTGTACTACATAGTAATAGGAGATAGGGGATAACTATGTCTATGCTATACAGTATTTAACGATATGGTTGAATTATCTATACTTGTACTACATAGTAATAAGAGATAGGGAATAGGTAACTTTACCTATGCTATACAGTATTTAACGATATGGTTGAAGTATCTATTCTTGTACTACATAGTAATAGGAGATAGGGAATAGGTAACTTTACTTATGCTATACAGTATTTAACGATATGGTTGAATTATCTATACTTGTACTACATAGTAATAGGAGATAGGGAATAGGTAACTTTACCTATGCTATACAGTATTTAACGATATGGTTGAAGTATCTATTCTTGTACTACATAGTAATAGGAGATAGGGAATAGGTAACTTTACTTATGCTAAACAGTATTTAACGATATGGTTGAATTATCTATACTTGTACTACATAGTAATAGGAGATAGGGAATAGGTAACTTTACCTATGCTATACAGTATTTAACGATATGGTTGAATTATCTATACTTGTACTACATAGTAATAGGAGATAGGGGATAACTATGTCTATGCTATACAGTATTTAACGATATGGTTGAATTATCTATACTTGTACTACATAGTAATAAGAGATAGGGAATAGGTAACTTTACCTATGCTATACAGTATTTAACGATATGGTTGAAGTATCTATTCTTGTACTACATAGTAATAGGAGATAGGGAATAGGTAACTTTACTTATGCTATACAGTATTTAACGATATGGTTGAATTATCTATACTTGTACTACATAGTAATAGGAGATAGGGAATAGGTAACTTTACCTATGCTATACAGTATTTAACGATATGGTTGAAGTATCTATTCTTGTACTACATAGTAATAGGAGATAGGGAATAGGTAACTTTACTTATGCTATACAGTATTTAACGATATGGTTGAATTATCTATACTTGTACTACATAGTAATAGGAGATAGGGAATAGGTAACTTTACTTATGCTATACAGTATTTAACGATATGGTTGAAGTATCTATTCTTGTACTACATAGTAATAGGAGATAGGGAATAGGTAACTTTACCTATGCTATACAGTAATTAACGATATCTTACTTGCGAGTGTACCGTGATCCTGCTCAACTCTAGGTATCACGTGTACTGTGATTCTGCTCAACTTTAAATAGCGCATGTACCGTGATCCTGCTCAACTCTAGGCATCGCGTGTACATAGATCCTGCTCAACTCTAAATCTTATTTTCATCGTGATCCTTCTCAGTAGGTCACGGTGAACCAGTCCTACTCAATTGTTTCGTAGCGCTTATACTGTGAATTACTCGCCAATCCTGCAGTTATCTAGCAAAATGATTCTTATAATCAACTCGAGTTCAATACAAACCAAAATTTTACCATACTTCCGGTAGCTATGGAGCAGTTATGCCCTTCTCGTACAATTCTTGAGATGGAATGAAGACTTCATTTGGAAGTAGGTTTAATTCCGGCTGCTGCTACTTACATGCCTTTTAGATATATTTCCAAACCTCTTCGTCCTAGCCAAAGCCGAGGATTACTAAAGTAAAGATGATTGATCGGCATAAAACACACAAAACTCGCCTCCAAGTGGTTATGAGGCGTTATAACGGTACGTTAAGGGTAGTAATTTTCGTTAAACCCACTTAGAATCGAAGCAGTTAAGGGGACACGGAGAGTCAAATGAAGACCATTGTGTTAACAATGCTGTAGCAGTTACATACAATACGTCGACATCTTGGAGTCATTAAATAGGTTTAGTGGGGAGTAACGCCGTGTTTGCTATGTTAGATTATATGATTGTAGAGCTCGTGTTACAAACTGTAGGCAACATTGAAACGAGAAAGGCTAAAGCATTCTCTACGCCTGTTTCTTACAGAATGATAAGGGAAAGCAACCAGACTCCAAAATAGAGTCGCTTTGGATTAGATTGACCACTTATTTGTTGATGATAATTTTCGAAGGCAGCTAAAATACAGCTATTTCGCTTTATGGAAGTATAACATGGGTAAATAACATTGTACGGATTTAGAGGGGCCTATACTATACCTTGCGGAGTCTATAAAACTATTGTAAATCGTAACCAACTACATCTTTCGATTACGTTTGAATTTTGGAAATAAATTAAATAATTTAATATTTATTCATTGGACACAATTGGTAAAATATTTCACGGTTGACTACAGCGCTCCACACGGTTAACTACATTATTATTTTGATAAACTACGGAGAGCGGGAGTCATGGTCACCGGCCCAAAAGATGGTCCGATTATCTTCACAACGAAACGTATAAGCATTTTGTAAAAGGACAATATTACTGTAAAAGTAATTTTTGCGTTGTCAAGTCAATTTGCGTTCAAGTTTCTCCAATAATTTAAAATTCTAGGTTATTTATACTATGGAAAACACCTACACTACTCTCAAGGAATAGCCCCATTACTGCACACATCGAAGTTGCGAAATTTATAATAAATCCTAAATCATTATAAAATATGATGCCATTAAAATCCCCCACGCACTTCTAAGTATCGAATACTGTGAAACGCGACACCTTATATCGATCTAGACAGGGTAACGTTCCCAGAACTACAGTGGAAAGCCCTTTGTGGATTTTCCCAGCATGCTTTGTGTGAGCTATGGAAAAACGTGTGAGCTCTGAAGCGTATCTCCTGTGATATAGATGAGATTACGGGAACTTGAAAGTAAAATTATTTGAATATTTTTGTAATACCAAATTGTCGTTTTGTATCGTTACTTTGGCAACTGTGGGAGATATATTACAAATTTCCAAAGGAGTGGGGAACAGGTAAGCTTGCTTTAATGTAGTGATAGTGTTTTGAATTTCCTGTAAAACCTCAAAAGTATTTTTACGATAGCAAATTTTGATTGGTGTCTTTAAATCATTATTTTCACCAAGTGCATTTGTCCTCTCGTTATTTCTACCTGAAAGAGAATAGGTACTCTACCCTTCCAACACGATACCATAAGTTTCCACTATCGCAATAACAAAGGATCATTATGTGCTCCCCTTCACATCCCTTAAGAATTAAACAATGACGCCCTCTAGTAAGCAGGGCTGCTACCAGACGTAGACACGGAGGAACTTGTATCAGTAGCAAATGGGCTTCTCTTTATGAGCCCCGTAGAGAGAATTATACCCCATAGATGCGACCCTATGACGGACATGGGCCATTAAGCAACAAAGTAGTATTCAGTTAAGAAAATGTCAAACAAGATAAGCTAAGTGATGATAGCTTAAGGACAGTTCAAGAACAGTAAATAATGTGGTGGAATTAGTAAGCAAGTTTGTCTGTATAAATTAAATACACAAACAGAAGATGTAACGAAGTCAAGATTGCTACAAGATGTTCGCTTCGTTTGAGCACAACAGTAGTAGAGGACACAAGGAGATATTCGTCGGAAATCCATACTAAAGCAGAATTTAAAAGTTATTAAACCTTATAATGTTTTTCCTTTTTTTAAAATAACAATAACAAAAGACTTTTAAAATAGGAACGCAAGATAGAAACATCTTATCTTTTTCCATACAATATCAAGAGCACATAGGTACAACATATTACAATGAGAATATTGGAAAGATCCTTCATACCACACAAATAATAAATATTACAAAATAAAACAAGTTACTTAAGATTATATCCCTATATACATTTCGATGACCATGAAGACAACATCATCAGAGGGTCTTATTACAAAATTACAATCTAGCAAACAAGAAGATACAAGCTAGAGTGACCTGATGATGGTCATCGAAATATACAAAAGGGTTTAATCTTAAGTAACTTGTTTGATTTGTTAATTTTGATTATTTTTGTGGTATTGGGGTTCTTCCCAATATTTTCCTTGTATTATCTTTCTAATTTGTTTTTCATTACAAATGGCCCATATAAACAAGTAACTGTGTTTTAACTTTTGCATTATAACCCAACATTTATAAATTGTTAAACATTTTCAAATTGTTTCATTACATTTACAAATTTTCCTATTACGATCATTTACAAATCTTTATATTACACAAATTGACATGTCTTTGTACTACATCCATTGACAGGTCTTTGTACTACAAACTTTCACTGAGCTTTGCTATACAAACGAATATTATCTTCTTCGTAAAATTTAAATCGGAAAAAATATTTTTCACAAGGAAAATATGAGCTTAACTTATTAGGAGTAGTAACGTCACTCAATAAAGTAAAAAATTCAGCATAAATAAGCCCTCAAGTCAAACATCTTTTGTTGGAACTTAAACATGGCACAAAATACTGACATAATGAGGAAGCATTTTACAATTTTATTGCCTTAAAATCAAACATCCGAACGCAGTTTACCTTTCGAAGATTTATTATCCAAAGTAGTGTATTGGAATTTTAGAAACGAATTAAGAGCCAGCTAATTGTAAGATCGGGTTTCCATAGACGGCGTTAAGAATGGGAGGTACATTAAAGCCACCACAGCACAGAGTTTTACGACAGTCCAAACGGGCTATCATGTGAACAAATCCGCATTACGATTGTGGTAAATGTTTAATCATATATACAAAGTTCTTGGTTCTTATTAAGGGTGTCATAAACGGAGAATAGTTTAACAACTTGTTGTTGTAGGGGAGGGGGTTACATAAGGTCGTTGGGGTAGATTCGAAAACGCTTTTATCGACAAAGGGAATAATATATATAATTTTTTTGACAAAGAGTATGGTTTAGAAGTTAGGGTACATGTTCCTTTGCGTTTACTGTATACTAATAAGATATAGGGTGGAGATATATATGTATGTGAAGGCCTTACTATACAGTATTTAACGATATGGTTGAAGTATCTATACTTGTACTACATAGTAATAGGAGATAGGGGATAACTTTACCTATGCTATACAGTATATAACGATATGGTTGAAGTATCTATACTTGTACTACATAGTAATAGGAGATAGGGGATAACTTTGTCTATGCTATACAGTATTTAGCGATATGGTTGAAGTATCTATACTTGTACTACATAGTAATAGGAGATAGGGAATACGTAACTTTACTTATGCTATACAGTATTTAACGATATGGTTGAAGTATCTATACTAGTACTACATAGTAATAGGAGATAGAGAATAGATAACTTTACTTATGCTATACAGTATTTAGCGATATAGTTGACGTATCTATACTTGTACTACAGAGTAATAGGAGATAGGGAATAGGTAACTTTACTTATGCTATACAGTATTTAACGATATGGTTGAAGTATCTATACTTGTACTACATAGTAATAGGAGATAGGGAATAGGTAACTTTACTTATGCTATACAGTATTTAGCGATATGGTTGAAGTGTCTATTCTTGTACTACATAGTAATAGGAGAAAGGGGATAACTTTACCTATGCTATACAGTATTTAACGATATGGTTGAAGTATCTATACTTGTAATACATAGTAATAGGAGATAGGGAATAGGTAACTTTACCTATGCTATACAGTATTTAACGATATGTTTGAAGTATCTATTCTTGTACTACATAGTAATAGGAGATAGGGGATAGGTAACTTTACTTATGCTATACAGTATTTAACGATATGGTTGAAGTATCTATACTTGTACTACATAGTAATAGGAGATAGAGAATAGGTAACTTTAATTATGCTATACAGTATTTAACGATATGGTTGAAGTATCTATACTTGTACTACATAGTAATAAGAGATAGGGAATAGGTAACTTTACCTATGCTATACAGTATTTAACGATATGGTTGAAGTATCTATTCTTGTACTACATAGTAATAGGAGATAGGGGATAGGTAACTTTACTTATGCTATACAGTATTTAACGATATGGTTGAAGTATCTATACTTGTACTACATAGTAATAGGAGATAGGGGATAACTTTGTCTATGCTATTCAGTATTTAGCGATATGGTTGAAGTATCTATTCTTGTACTACATAGTAATAGGAGATAGGGGATAGGTAACTTTACTTATGCTATACAGTATTTAACGATATGGTTGAATTATCTATACTTGTACTACATAGTAATAGGAGATAGGGAATAGGTAACTTTACCTATGCTATACAGTATTTAACGATATGGTTGAAGTATCTATTCTTGTACTACATAGTAATAGGAGATAGGGAATAGGTAACTTTACTTATGCTATACAGTATTTAACGATATGGTTGAATTATCTATACTTGTACTACATAGTAATAGGAGATAGAGAATAGGTAACTTTAATTATGCTATACAGTATTTAACGATATGGTTGAAGTATCTATACTTGTACTACATAGTAATAAGAGATAGGGAATAGGTAACTTTACCTATGCTATACAGTATTTAACGATATGGTTGAAGTATCTATACTTGTACTACATAGTAATAGGAGATAGAGGATAGGTAACTTTACTTATGCTATACAGTATTTAACGATATGGTTGAAGTATCTATACTTGTACTACATAGTAATAGGAGATAGAGAATAGGTAACTTTAATTATGCTATACAGTATTTAACGATATGGTTGAAGTATCTATACTTGTACTACATAGTAATAAGAGATAGGGAATAGGTAACTTTACCTATGCTATACAGTATTTAACGATATGGTTGAAGTATCTATTCTTGTACTACATAGTAATAGGAGATAGGGGATAGGTAACTTCACTTATGCTATACAGTATTTAACGATATGGTTGAAGTATCTATACTTGTACTACATAGTAATAGGAGATAGAGAATAGGTAACTTTAATTATGCTATACAGTATTTAACGATATGGTTGAAGTATCTATACTTGTACTACATAGTAATAAGAGATAGGGAATAGGTAACTTTACCTATGCTATACAGTATTTAACGATATGGTTGAAGTATCTATTCTTGTACTACATAGTAATAGGAGATAGGGAACAGGTAACTTTACTTATGCTATACAGTATTTAACGTTATGGTTGAAGTATCTATACTTGTACTACATAGTAATAGGAGATAGGGGATAACTATGTCTATGCTATACAGTATTTAACGATATGGTTGAAGTATCTATTCTTGTACTACATAGTAATAGGAGATAGGGGATAGGTAACTTCACTTATGCTATACAGTATTTAACGATATGGTTGAAGTATCTATACTTGTACTACATAGTAATAGGAGATAGAGAATAGGTAACTTTAATTATGCTATACAGTATTTAACGATATGGTTGAATTATCTATACTTGTACTACATAGTAATAGGAGATAGGGAATAGGTAACTTTACCTATGCTATACAGTATTTAACGATATGGTTGAATTATCTATACTTGTACTACATAGTAATAGGAGATAGGGGATAACTATGTCTATGCTATACAGTATTTAACGATATGGTTGAATTATCTATACTTGTACTACATAGTAATAAGAGATAGGGAATAGGTAACTTTACCAATGCTATACAGTATTTAACGATATGGTTGAAGTATCTATTCTTGTACCACATAGTAATAGGAGATAGGGAATAGGTAACTTTACTTATGCTATACAGTATTTAACGATATGGTTGAATTATCTATACTTGTACTACATAGTAATAGGAGATAGGGAATAGGTAACTTTACCTATGCTATACAGTATTTAACGATATGGTTGAAGTATCTATTCTTGTACTACATAGTAATAGGAAATAGGGAATAGGTAACTTTACTTATGCTAAACAGTATTTAACGATATGGTTGAATTATCTATACTTGTACTACATAGTAATAGGAGATAGGGAATAGGTAACTTTACCTATGCTATACAGTATTTAACGTTATGGTTGAATTATCTATACTTGTACTACATAGTAATAGGAGATAGGGGATAACTATGTCTATGCTATACAGTATTTAACGATATGGTTGAATTATCTATACTTGTACTACATAGTAATAAGAGATAGGGAATAGGTAACTTTACCTATGCTATACAGTATTTAACGATATGGTTGAAGTATCTATTCTTGTACTACATAGTAATAGGAGATAGGGAATAGGTAACTTTACTTATGCTATACAGTATTTAACGATATGGTTGAATTATCTATACTTGTACTACATAGTAATAGGAGATAGGGAATAGGTAACTTTACCTATGCTATACAGTATTTAACGATATGGTTGAAGTATCTATTCTTGTACTACATAGTAATAGGAGATAGGGAATAGGTAACTTTACTTATGCTATACAGTATTTAACGATATGGTTGAATTATCTATACTTGTACTACATAGTAATAGGAGATAGGGAATAGGTAACTTTACTTATGCTATACAGTATTTAACGATATGGTTGAAGTATCTATTCTTGTACTACATAGTAATAGGAGATAGGGAATAGGTAACTTTACCTATGCTATACAGTAATTAACGATATCTTACTTGCGAGTGTACCGTGATCCTGCTCAACTCTAGGTATCACGTGTACTGTGATTCTGCTCAACTTTAAATAGCTCATGTACCGTGATCCTGCTCAACTCTAGGCATCGCGTGTACATAGATCCTGCTCAACTCTAAATCTTATTTTCATCGTGATCCTTCTCAGTAGGTCACGGTGAACCAGTCCTACTCAATTGTTTCGTAGCGCTTATATTGTGAATTACTCGCCAATCCTGCAGTTATCTAGCAAAATGATTCTTATAATCAACTCGAGTTCAATACAAACCAAAATTTTACCATACTTCCGGTAGCTATGGAGCAGTTATGCCCTTCTCGTACAATTCTTGAGATGGAATGAAGACTTCATTTGGAAGTAGGTTTAATTCCGGCTGCTGCTACTTACATGCCTTTTAGATATATTTCCAAACCTCTTCGTCCTAGCCAAAGCCGAGGATTACTAAAGTAAAGATGATTGATCGGCATAAAACACACAAAACTCGCCTCCAAGTGGTTATGAGGCGTTATAACGGTACGTTAAGGGTAGTAATTTTCGTTAAACCCACTTAGAATCGAAGCAGTTAAGGGGACACGGAGAGTCAAATGAAGACCATTGTGTTAACAATGCTGTAGCAGTTACATACAATACGTCGACATCTTGGAGTCATTAAATAGGTTTAGTGGGGAGTAACGCCGTGTTTGCTATGTTAGATTATATGATTGTAGAGCTCGTGTTACAAACTGTAGGCAACATTGAAACGAGAAAGGCTAAAGCATTCTCTACGCCTGTTTCTTACAGAATGATAAGGGAAAGCAACCAAACTCCAAAATAGAGTCGCTTTGGATTAGATTGACCACTTATTTGTTGATGATAATTTTCGAAGGCAGCTAAAATACAGCTATTTCGCTTTATGGAAGTATAACATGGGTAAATAACATTGTACGGATTTAGAGGGGCCTATACTATACCTTGCGGAGTCTATAAAACTATTGTAAATCGTAACCAACTACATCTTTCGATTACGTTTGAATTTTGGAAATAAATTAAATAATTTAATATTTATTCATTGGACACAATTGGTAAAATATTTCACGGTTGACTACAGCGCTCCACACGGTTAACTACATTATTATTTTGATAAACTACGGAGAGCGGGAGTCATGGTCACCGGCCCAAAAGATGGTCCGATTATCTTCACAACGAAACGTATAAGCATTTTGTAAAAGGACAATATTACTGTAAAAGTAATTTTTGCGTTGTCAAGTCAATTTGCGTTCAAGTTTCTCCAATAATTTAAAATTCTAGGTTATTTATACTATGGAAAACACCTACACTACTCTCAAGGAATAGCCCCATTACTGCACACATCGAAGTTGCGAAATTTATAATAAATCCTAAATCATTATAAAATATGATGCCATTAAAATCCCCCACGCACTTCTAAGTATCGAATACTGTGAAACGCGACACCTTATATCGATCTAGACAGGGTAACGTTCCCAGAACTACAGTGGAAAGCCCTTTGTGGATTTTCCCAGCATGCTTTGTGTGAGCTATGGAAAAACGTGTGAGCTCTGAAGCGTATCTCCTGTGATATAGATGAGATTACGGGAACTTGAAAGTAAAATTATTTGAATATTTTTGTAATACCAAATTGTCGTTTTGTATCGTTACTTTGGCAACTGTGGGAGATATATTACAAATTTCCAAAGGGGTGGGGAACAGGTAAGCTTGCTTTAATGTAGTGATAGTGTTTTGAATTTCCTGTAAAACCTCAAAAGTATTTTTACGATAGCAAATTTTGATTGGTGTCTTTAAATCATTATTTTCACCAAGTGCATTTGTCCTCTCATTATTTCTACCTGAAAGAGAATAGGTACTCTACCCTTCCAACACGATACCATAAGTTTCCACTATCGCAATAACAAAGGATCATTATGTGCTCCCCTTCACATCCCTTAAGAATTAAACAATGACGCCCTCTAGTAAGCAGGGCTGCTACCAGACGTAGACACGGAGGAACTTGTATCAGTAGCAAATGGGCTTCTCTTTATGAGCCCCGTAGAGAGAATTATACCCCATAGATGCGACCCTATGACGGACATGGGCCATTAAGCAACAAAGTAGTATTCAGTTAAGAAAATGTCAAACAAGATAAGCTAAGTGATGATAGCTTAAGGACAGTTCAAGAACAGTAAATAATGTGGTGGAATTAGTAAGCAAGTTTGTCTGTATAAATTAAATACACAAACAGAAGATGTAACGAAGTCAAGATTGCTACAAGATGTTCGCTTCGTTTGAGCACAACAGTAGTAGAGGACACAAGGAGATATTCGTCGGAAATCCATACTAAAGCAGAATTTAAAAGTTATTAAACCTTATAATGTTTTTCCTTTTTTTAAAATAACAATAACAAAAGACTTTTAAAATAGGAACGCAAGATAGAAACATCTTATCTTTTTCTATACAATATCAAGAGCACATAGGTACAACATATTACAATGAGAATATTGGAAAGATCCTTCATACCACACAAATAATAAATATTACAAAATAAAACAAGTTACTTAAGATTATATCCCTATATACATTTCGATGACCATGAAGACAACATCATCAGAGGGTCTTATTACAAAATTACAATCTAGCAAACAAGAAGATACAAGCTAGAGTGACCTGATGATGGTCATCGAAATATACAAAAGGGTTTAATCTTAAGTAACTTGTTTGATTTGTTAATTTTGATTATTTTTGTGGTATTGGGGTTCTTCCCAATATTTTCCTTGTATTATCTTTCTAATTTGTTTTTCATTACAAATGGCCCATATAAACAAGTAACTGTGTTTTAACTTTTGCATTATAACCCAACATTTATAAATTGTTAAACATTTTCAAATTGTTTCATTACATTTACAAACTTTCCTATTACGATCATTTACAAATCTTTATATTACACAAATTGACATGTCTTTGTACTACATCCATTGACAGGTCTTTGTACTACAAACTTTCACTGAGCTTTGCTATACAAACGAATATTATCTTCTTCGTAAAATTTAAATCGAAAAAAATATTTTTCACAAGGAAAATATGAGCTTAACTTATTAGGAGTAGTAACGTCACTCAATAAAGTAAAAAATTCAGCATAAATAAGCCCTCAAGTCAAACATCTTTTGTTGGAACTTAAACATGGCACAAAATACTGACATAATGAGGAAGCATTTTACAATTTTATTGCCTTAAAATCAAACATCCGAACGCAGTTTACCTTTCGAAGATTTATTATCCAAAGTAGTGTATTGGAATTTTAGAAACGAATTAAGAGCCAGCTAATTGTAAGATCGGGTTTCCATAGACGGCGTTAAGAATGGGAGGTACATTAAAGCCACCACAGCACAGAGTTTTACGACAGTCCAAACGGGTTATCATGTGAACAAATCCGCATTACGATTGTGGTAAATGTTTAATCATATATACAAAGTTCTTGGTTCTTATTAAGGGTGTCATAAACGGAGAATAGTTTTACAACTTGTTGTTGTAGGGGAGGGGGTTACATAAGGTCGTTGGGGTAGATTCGAAAACGCTTTTATCGACAAAGGGAATAATATATATCATTTTTTTGACAAAGAGTATGGTTTAGAAGTTAGGGTACATGTTCCTTTGCGTTTACTGTATACTAATAGGATATAGGGTGGAGATATATATGTATGTGAAGGCCTTACTATACAGTATTTAACGATATGGTTGAAGTATCTATACTTGTACTACATAGTAATAGGAGATAGGGGATAACTTTACCTATGCTATACAGTATATAACGATATGGTTGAAGTATCTATACTTGTACTACATAGTAATAGGAGATAGGGGATAACTTTGTCTATGCTATACAGTATTTAGCGATATGGTTGAAGTATCTATACTTGTACTACATAGTAATAGGAGATAGGGAATACGTAACTTTACTTATGCTATACAGTATTTAACGATATGGTTGAAGTATCTATACTTGTACTACATAGTAATAGGAGATAGAGAATAGATAACTTTACTTATGCTATACAGTATTTAGCGATATAGTTGACGTATCTATACTTGTACTACAGAGTAATAGGAGATAGGGAATAGGTAACTTTACTTATGCTATACAGTATTTAACGATATGGTTGAAGTATCTATACTTGTACTACATTGTAATAGCAGATAGGGAATAGGTAACTTTACTTATGCTATACAGTATTTAGCGATATGGTTGAAGTGTCTATTCTTGTACTACATAGTAATAGGAGAAAGGGGATAACTTTACCTATGCTATACAGTATTTAACGATATGGTTGAAGTATCTATACTTGTAATACATAGTAATAGGAGATAGAGAATAGGTAACTTTAATTATGCTATACAGTATTTAACGATATGGTTGAAGTATCTATACTTGTACTACATAGTAATAAGAGATAGGGAATAGGTAACTTTACCTATGCTATACAGTATTTAACGATATGGTTGAAGTATCTATACTTGTACTACATAGTAATAGGAGATAGGGGATAACTTTGTCTATGCTATTCAGTATTTAGCGATATGGTTGAAGTATCTATTCTTGTACTACATAGTAATAGGAGATAGGGGATAGGTAACTTTACTTATGCTATACAGTATTTAACGATATGGTTGAAGTATCTATACTTGTACTACATAGTAATAAGAGATAGGGAATAGGTAACTTTACCTATGCTATACAGTATTTAACGATATGGTTGAAGTATCTATTCTTGTACTACATAGTAATAGGAGATAGGGGATAGGTAACTTTACTTATGCTATACAGTATTTAACGATATGGTTGAAGTATCTATACTTGTACTACATAGTAATAGGAGATAGAGAATAGGTAACTTTACTTATGCTATACAGTATTTAACGATATGGTTGAAGTATCTATACTTGTACTACATAGTAATAAGAGATAGGGAATAGGTAACTTTACCTATGCTATACAGTATTTAACGATATGGTTGAAGTATCTATTCTTGTACTACATAGTAATAGGAGATAGGGGATAGGTAACTTTACTTATGCTATACAGTATTTAACGATATGGTTGAAGTATCTATACTTGTACTACATAGTAATAGGAGATAGGGGATAACTTTGTCTATGCTATTCAGTATTTAGCGATATGGTTGAAGTATCTATTCTTGTACTACATAGTAATAGGAGATAGGGGATAGGTAACTTTACTTATGCTATACAGTATTTAACGATATGGTTGAATTATCTATACTTGTACTACATAGTAATAGGAGATAGGGAATAGGTAACTTTACCTATGCTCTACAGTATTTAACGATATGGTTGAAGTATCTATTCTTGTACTACATAGTAATAGGAGATAGGGAATAGGTAACTTTACTTATGCTATACAGTATTTAACGATATGGTTGAATTATCTATACTTGTACTACATAGTAATAGGAGATAGGGGATAACTTTGTCTATGCTATTCAGTATTTAGCGATATGGTTGAAGTATCTATTCTTGTACTACATAGTAATAGGAGATAGGGGATAGGTAACTTTACTTATGCTATACAGTATTTAACGATATGGTTGAAGTATCTATACTTGTACTACATAGTAATAGGAGATAGAGAATAGGTAACTTTAATTATGCTATACAGTATTTAACGATATGGTTGAAGTATCTATACTTGTACTACATAGTAATAAGAGATAGGGAATAGGTAACTTTACCTATGCTATACAGTATTTAACGATATGGTTGAAGTATCTATTCTTGTACTACATAGAAATAGGAGATAGGGGATAGGTAACTTCACTTATGCTATATAGTATTTAACGATATGGTTGAAGTATCTATACTTGTACTACATAGTAATAGGAGATAGAGAATAGGTAACTTTAATTATGCTATACAGTATTTAACGATATGGTTGAAGTATCTATACTTGTACTACATAGTAATAAGAGATAGGGAATAGGTAACTTTACCTATGCTATACAGTATTTAACGATATGGTTGAAGTATCTATTCTTGTACTACATAGTAATAGGAGATAGGGGATAGGTAACTTTACTTATGCTATACAGTATTTAACGATATGGTTGAAGTATCTATACTTGTACTACATAGTAATAGGAGATAGAGAATAGGTAACTTTAATTATGCTATACAGTATTTAACGATATGGTTGAAGTATCTATACTTGTACTACATAGTAATAAGAGATAGGGAATAGGTAACTTTACCTATGCTATACAGTATTTAACGATATGGTTGAAGTATCTATTCTTGTACTACATAGTAATAGGAGATAGGGAATAGGTAACTTTACTTATGCTATACAGTATTTAACGATAAAGGTTGAATTATCTATACTTGTACTACATAGTAATAGGAGATAGGGGATAACTATGTCTATGCTATACAGTATTTAACGATATGGTTGAAGTATCTATTCTTGTACTACATAGTAATAGGAGATAGGGAACAGGTTACTTTACTTATGCTATACAGTATTTAACGATATGGTTGAAGTATCTATACTTGTACTACATAGTAATAGGAGATAGGGAATAGGTAACTTTACTTATGCTATACAGTATTTAACGTTATGGTTGAAGTATCTATACTTGTACTACATAGTAATAAGAGATAGGGAATAGGTAACTTTACCTATGCTATACAGTATTTAACGATATGGTTGAAGTATCTATACTTGTACTACATAGTAATAGGAGATAGGGAATAGGTAACTTTACCTATGCTATACAGTATTTAACGATATGGTTGAAGTATCTATTCTTGTACTACATAGTAATAGGAGATAGGGAATAGGTAACTTTACTTATGCTAAACAGTATTTAACGATATGGTTGAATTATCTATACTTGTACTACATAGTAATAGGAGATAGGGAATAGGTAACTTTACCTATGCTATAAAGTATTTAACGATATGGTTGAATTATCTATACTTGTACTACATAGTAATAGGAGATAGGGGATAACTATGTCTATGCTATACAGTATTTAACGATATGGTTGAATTATCTATACTTGTACTACATAGTAATAAGAGATAGGGAATAGGTAACTTTACCTATGCTATACAGTATTTAACGATATGGTTGAAGTATCTATTCTTGTACTACATAGTAATAGGAGATAGGGAATAGGTAACTTTACTTATGCTATACAGTATTTAACGATATGGTTGAATTATCTATACTTGTACTACATAGTAATAGGAGATAGGGCATAGGTAACTTTACCTATGCTATACAGTATTTAACGATATGGTTGAAGTATCTATTCTTGTACTACATAGTAATAGGAGATAGGGAATAGGTAACTTTACTTATGCTATACAGTATTTAACGATATGGTTGAATTATCTATACTTGTACTACATAGTAATAGGAGATAGGGAATAGGTAACTTTACTTATGCTATACAGTATTTAACGATATGGTTGAAGTATCTATTCTTGTACTACATAGTAATAGGAGATAGGGAATAGGTAACTTTACCTATGCTATACAGTAATTAACGATATGGTTGAATTATCTATACTTGTACTACATAGTAATAGGAGATAGGGGATAACTATGTCTATGCTATACAGTATTTAACGATATGGTTGAATTATCTATAATTGTACTACATAGTAATAGGAGATAGGGAATAGGTAACTTTACTTATGCTATACAGTATTTAACAATATGGTTGAAGTATCTATTCTTGTACTACATAGTAATAGGAGATAGGGAATAGGTAACTTTACCTATGCTATACAGTATTAAACATTATGGTTGAATTATCTATACTTGTACTACATAGTAATAGGAGATAGGGAATAGGTAACTTTACTTATGCTATACAGTATTTAACGATATGGTTGAAGTATCTATTCTTGTACTACATAGTAATAGGAGATAGGGAATAGGTAACTTTACCTATGCTATACAGTATTTAACGATATGGTTGAAGTGTCTATTCTTGTACTACATAGTAATAGGAGATAGAGAATAGGTAACTTTACTTATGCTATACAGTATTTAACGATATGGTTGAAGTATCTATACTTGTACTACATAGTAATAGGAGATAGGGAATAGGTAACTTTACTTATGCTATACAGTATTTAACGATATGGTTGAAGTATCTATTCTTGTACTACATAGTAATAGGAGATAGGGAATAGGTAACTTTACCTTGCTATACAGTATTTAACGATATGGTTGAATTATCTATACTTGTACTACATAGTAATAGGAGATAGGGGATAACTATGTATATGCTATACAGTATTTAACGATATGGTTGAATTATCTATACTTGTACTACATAGTAATAAGAGATAGGGAATAGGTAACTTTACCTATGCTATACAGTATTTAACGATATGGTTGAAGTATCTATTCTTGTACTACATAGTAATAGGAGATAGGGAATAGGTAACTTTACCTATGCTATACAGTATTTAACGATATGGTTGAATTATCTATACTTGTACTACATAGTAATAGGAGATAGGGAATAGGTAACTTTACTTATGCTATTCAGTATTTAGTGATATGGTTGAATTATCTATACTTGTACTACATAGTAATAGGAGAAGGGAATAGGTACCTTTACTTATGCTATACAGTATTTAACGATATGGTTGAATTATCTATACTTGTACTACATAGTAATAGGAGATAGGGGATAACTATGTCAATGCTATACAGTATTTAACGATATGGTTGAAGTATCTATACTTGTACTACATAGTAATATTAGATAGGGAATAGGTAACTTTACTTATGCTATACAGTATTTAACGATATGGTTGAATTATCTATACTTGTACTACATAGTAATAGGAGATAGGGGATAACTATGTCTATGCTATACAGTATTTAACGATATGGTTGAATTATCTATACTTGTACTACATAGTAATAGGAGATAGGGAATAGGTAACTTTACTTATGCTATACAGTATTTAACAATATGGTTGAAGTATCTATTCTTGTACTACATAGTAATAGGAGATAGGGAATAGGTAACTTTACCTATGCTATACAGTATTTAACGATATGGTTGAATTATCTATACTTGTACTACATAGTAATAGGAGATAGGGAATAGGTATCTTTACTTATGCTATACAGTATTTAACGATATGGTTGAAGTATCTATTCTTGTACTACATAGTAATAGGAGATAGGGAATAGGTAACTTTACCTATGCTATACAGTATTTAACGATATGGTTGAAGTGTCTATTCTTGTACTACATAGTAATAGGAGATAGAGAATAGGTAACTTTACTTATGCTATACAGTATTTAACGTTATGGTTGAAGTATCTATACTTGTACTACATAGTAATAGGAGATAGGGAATAGGTAACTTTACTTATGCTATACAGTTTTTTACGATATGGTTGAAGTATCTATTCTTGTACTACATAGTAATAGGAGATAGGGAATAGGTAACTTTACCTTGCTATACAGTATTTAACGATATGGTTGAATTATCTATACTTGTACTACATAGTAATAGGAGATAGGGGATAACTATGTATATGCTATACAGTATTTAACGATATGGTTGAATTATCTATACTTGTACTACATAGTAATAAGAGATAGGGAATAGGTAACTTTAAATATGCTATACAGTATTTAACGATATGGTTGAAGTATCTATTCTTGTACTACATAGTAATAGGAGATAGGGAATAGGTAACTTTACTTATGCTATTCAGTATTTAGTGATATGGTTGAATTATCTATACTTGTACTACATAGTAATAGGAGATAGGGAATAGGTACCTTTACTTATGCTATACAGTATTTAACGATATGGTTGAATTATCTATACTTGTACTACATAGTAATAGGAGATAGGGGATAACTATGTCTATGCTATACAGTATTTAACGATATGATTGAAGTATCTATACTTGTACTACATAGTAATAGGAGATATGGGATAACTATGTCTATGCTATACAGTATTTAACGATATGGTTGAAGTATCTATACTTGTACTACATAGTAATAGGAGATAGGGAATAGGTAACTTTACTTATGCTATACAGTATTTAACGATATGGTTGAATTATCTATACTTGTACTACATAGTAATAGGAGATAGGGGATAACTATGTCTATGCTATACAGTATTTAACGATATGGTTGAAGTATCTATACTTGTACTACATAGTAATAGGAGATAGGGGATAACTACGTCTATGCTATACAGTATTTAACGATATGGTTGAATTATCTATACTTGTACTACATAGTAATAGGAGATAGGGAATAGGTAACTTTACTTATGCTATACAGTATTTAACGATATGGTTGAATTATCTATACTTGTACTACATAGTAATAGGAGATAGTGAACAGGTTATTTTACTTATGCTATACAGTATTTAACGATATGGTTGAAGTATCTATACTTGTACTACATAGTAATAGGAGATAGGGAATAGGTAACTTTACTTATGCTATACAGTATTTAACGATATGGTTGAATTATCTATACTTGTACTACATAGTAATAGGAGATAGGGAATAGGTAACTTTACTTATGCTATACAGTATTTAACGATATGGTTGAATTATCTATACTTGTACTACATAGTAATAGGAGATAGGGAATAGGTAACTTTACTTATGCTACACAGTATTTAACGATATGGTTGAATTATCTATACTTGTACTACATAGTAATAGGAGATAGGGGATAACTATGTCTATGCTATACAGTATTTAACGATATGGTTGAAGTATCTATTCTTGTACTACATAGTAATAGGAGATAGGGGATAACTATGTCTATGCTATACAGTATTTAACGATATGGTTGAAGTATCTATACTTGTACTACATAGTAATAGGAGATAGGGAATAGGTAACTTTACTTATGCTATACAGTATTTAACGATATGGTTGAATTATCTATACTTGTACTACATAGTAATAGGAGATAGGGAATAGGTAACTTTACTTATGCAATACAGTATTTAACGATATAGTTGAATTATCTATACTTGTACTACATAGTAATAGGAGATAGGGAATAGGTAACTTTACTTATGCTATACAGTATTTAACGATATGGTTGAATTATCTATACTTGTACTACATAGTAATAGGAGATAGGGGATAACTATGTCTATGCTATACAGTATTTAACGATATGGTTGAAGTATCTATACTTGTACTACATAGTAATAGGAGATAGGGGATAACTATGTCTATGCTATACAGTATTTAACGATATGGTTGAATTATCTATACTTGTACTACATAGTAATAGGAGATAGGGAATAGGTAACTTTACTTATGCTATACAGTATTTAACGATATGGTTGAATTATCTATACTTGTACTACATAGTAATAGGAGATAGTGAACAGGTTATTTTACTTATGCTATACAGTATTTAACGATATGGTTGAAGTATCTATACTTGTACTACATAGTAATAGGAGATAGGGAATAGGTAACTTTACTTATGCTATACAGTATTTAACGATATGGTTGAATTATCTATACTTGTACTACATAGTAATAGGAGATAGGGAATAGGTAACTTTACTTATGCTATACAGTATTTAACGATATGGTTGAATTATCTATACTTGTACTACATAGTAATAGGAGATAGGGAATAGGTAACTTTACTTATGCTACACAGTATTTAACGATATGGTTGAATTATCTATACTTGTACTACATAGTAATAGGAGATAGGGGATAACTATGTCTATGCTATACAGTATTTAACGATATGGTTGAAGTATCTATTCTTGTACTACATAGTAATAGGAGATAGGGGATAACTATGTCTATGCTATACAGTATTTAACGATATGGTTGAAGTATCTATACTTGTACTACATAGTAATAGGAGATAGGGAATAGGTAACTTTACTTATGCTCTACAGTATTTAACGATATGGTTGAATTATCTATACTTGTACTACATAGTAATAGGAGATAGGGAATAGGTAACTTTACTTATGCAATACAGTATTTAACGATATGGTTGAATTATCTATACTTGTACTACATAGTAATAGGAGATAGGGAATAGGTAACTTTACTTATGCTATACAGTATTTAACGATATGGTTGAATTATCTATTCTTGTACTACATGGTAATAGGAGATAGGGAATAGGTAACTTTACTTATGCTATGCAGTATTTAACGATATGGTTGAATTATCTATACTTGTACTACATAGTAATAGGAGATAGGGGATAACTATGTCTATGCTATACAGTATTTAACGATATGGTTGAAGTATCTATACTTGTACTACATAGTAATAGGAGATAGGGGATAACTATGTCTATGCTATACAGTATTTAACGATATGGTTGAATTATCTATACTTGTACTACATAGTAATAGGAGATAGGGGTCAACTATGTCTATGCTATACAGTATTTAACGATATGGTTGAAGTATCTATACTTGTACTACATAGTAATAGGAGATAGGGGATAACTATGTCTATGTTATACAGTATTTAACGATATGGTTGAATTATCTATACTTGTACTACATAGTAATAGGAGATAGGGGATAACTATGTCTATGCTATACAGTATTTAACGATATGGTTGAAGTATCTATACTTGTACTACATAGTAATAGGAGATAGGGGATAACTATGTCTATGCTATACAGTATTTAACGATATGGTTGAATTATCTATACTTGTACTACATAGTAATAGGAGATAGGGGATAACTATGTCTATGCTATACAGTATTTAACGATATGGTTGAATTATCTATACTTGTACTACATAGTAATAGGAGATAGGGGATAACTATGTCTATGCTATACAGTATTTAACGATATGGTTGAAGTATCTACTCTTGTACTACATAGTAATAGGAGATAGGGGATAACTATGTCTATGCTATACAGTATTTAACGATATGGTTGAAGTATCTATACTTGTACTACATAGTAATAGGAGATAGGGAATAGGTAACTTTACTTATGCTATACAGTATTTAACGATATGGTTGAAGTATCTATACTTGTACTACATAGTAATAGGAGATAGAGAATAGATAACTTTACTTATGCTATACAGTATTTAGTGATATGGTTGAAGTATCTATACTTGTACTACATAGTAATAGGAGATAGGGAATAGGTAACTTTACTTATGCTATACAGTATTTAACGATATGGTTGAAGTATCTATACTTGTACTACATAGTAATAGGAGATAGGGAATAGGTAACTTTACTTATGCTATACAGTATTTAACGATATGGTTGAAGTATCTATACTTGTACTACATAGTAATAGGAGATAGGGGATAACTATGTCTATGCTATACAGTATTTAACGATATGGTTGAAGTATCTATACTTGTACTACATAGTAATAGGAGATAGGGAATAGGTAACTTTACTTATGCTATACAGTATTTGACAATAAGGTTGAAGTATCTATACTTGTACTACATAGTAATAGGAGATAGGGGATAGGTATCTTTACTACATAGTAATAGGAGATAGGGGATAGGTAACTTTACTTATGCTATACAGTACTTAACAATATGGTTGAAGTATCTATACTTGTACTACATAGTAATAGGAGATAGGGGATAACTTTACTTATGCTATACAGTATTTAGTGAAATGGTTGAAGTATCTATACTTGTACTACATAGTAATTGGAGATAGGGGATAGGTAGCTTTACCTATGCTAAACAGTATTTAGTGATATGGTTGAATTATCTATACTTGTACTACATAGAAATAAGAGCTAGGGGATAGGTAACTTTACCCTTGGTATACAGTATTAGGAGATATGATAGAGATATTTTACCTTTAACCATATAGTGTTAGAAGATAGGATAGAGATATATTTACTTATACTACATCGTAATACGAGACTTTAATTATAAAGTCGGTACAAATTTGATCTTCAGGGACTTGTAGTGTATTTATAATGAAGGTATTCATCTACATGTTTAACTGAGAGTAAAGAAAAATAGCAGTGAAGAAAACAATATTATGGACATAAGCTTTAAAAACTGACTGGAAGTAGAACCAAAGAGACATATTTACCAAATATTTGTTTCCAGTATGTATAATATTTATTTGTGTGACTTCTCTTAAAGCAACGCTTTAGACTAAGTGATCGCTTTTACTAATAACGACTAAGGAAAGAGCGAAGGGATTAGTATTAAAGAGAGAATGTAAACCCTTAATCTAAGGGCGCAAAGTGTAGGATGAAGAATCATGTAAAGGAGAGTACTTAGACACATTTCAGGTAGATGGGAGTTCGCTGAAACGTGCCAGGTGTATAGGCTAGATACTGAGACAAGAGAGATAACAGTAATATATATACTTAGATGATATTCAATCGAAACTTCGGAACTGCGATTCTATGCAATCCAGAATGAACGGACGTACTCCAGATAACAACTATTCATCATATTTTTCAATTCGTGTAAGAATACGTATATGCATATATATATATATATATATATATATATATATATATATATATATATATATATATATATATATATATATATATATAACAACATAGGTTATTTAAATACAAGAATATTTATTAATTTATATTCAGAATATAAATTATTAAACATTCTTGTATTTGAATAACCTATGTTGTTTTAGATTATTAAACAAGAAAACATATTATATATATATATATATATATATATATATATATATATATATATATATATATATATATATATGCTTATACGTATTCCTACACGAATTGAAAAATATGATGAATAGTTATTATCTGGAGTACGTCCGTTCATTCTGGAGTGCATAGAATCGCAGTTCCGACGTTTCACTAGAATCTCATCTAGCATTGGCGAGGGAAACCCATCAACAGTTGAAGACGAGTGAACCATTGCTCTTCAACTGTTGATGGGTTCACCTCGTCAATGCTAGATGAGGTTCTAGTGAAACGTCGGAATGCGATTCTATGCACTGCAGGATGAACGGATGTACTCCAGATAAGAACTATTCATATAAATATACATGGACCTATATATATATATATATATATATATATATATATATATATATATATATATATATATATATATATATATATATTGGTAGTTTTGCAACACTGTTTTCTTGTATTCACTTATCATTTTCACTATATATGTACTTAAACAAGTAAGATTCTTGTTTAAGTACATACAGAGAAATTGATATATATATATATATATATATATATATATATATATATATATATATATATATATATTTATATATATATATATATATATTAGTCCCCACAGTGAGTACATAAAAACCATTACTGATTTGAAGCATTTAAAGAGTTTATAAAGTCTCTGTAGGGTAAATGGAAGGACTATACTTCATAGTTAAAGAAAGGTTCCCATAGTTGGAGAAGACTTATTGTGTAACTGCATGTAATTATGCCAAAGTATGTGGAGATGGATGGGGAGACAGGTGAGGAGAATACGCATCCCTGGTATTTGCAGCAGGGAGGGGGAGATAGTTCACGAATATAAAGTAGCTTATATGAAGTAAGTCTTGCTACAGTGATAAAAAAAAGATGTATAACCTGCACCCATAATGGGAAGAGTAAATGTGAATAGGGTATGTAATGACGTATATATGGTGTAGTTAGCTTGTGTGTGATGTCCTGTAAGATCATGGACGCCTGATCTCGGCAGTTTTAGCTGGTCGCGCGTAACACTGTAATTCTGCGAAGTAGAGAAGTCTAAATTTTCGGCGGTGAAATCGTGAATATGGGTAATTCTAAAGCTAGACAAAGTTTCACAAAACCTTATATAATTACTTAAATAAAAGTGCGATGGACAGTTCATGAAAATTTGGGAACACTTCCAAAGTCTTGTTGGGAGGAGGGTATTACAATGAAGCTATTAGAGAGGTTTGGAAGGTTTCCATTGGATCCCGTTTGCCGAGGAACATGGAGGGTTTACATTCTCATGCAACGAATTAAGATTAAAAGTGAAAAATAATTCGTGAACGTTCTGAAAGCAATCGATTATTACTCTCCAAACACACTTTGGATCAGTCGGTGTTGTTTGTATTTGCACTTCAATTAAAAATGCAGAAACGAATTAGATATAACTTAACTGATACATATTAGCCTAAATGTTGTACTCATGAGCACCTTAAGTCTATGAGTCGCCGGTGAAACCTCCGCCATAACGTTTAAACCGCAGAATTGTTTGATTTGACAAAGCGACTTGACGATTCGATCTTCGGCTAAACGATATTGTTAACACATTTGCTTTCAGTCGATAATCGATAACCGTAGGGACACAGTAAGCCACTCTGATGCCATTTAATAATGGATTTCGTGTCAACTGAACCATCGTATTGGCAAGGCGCAAGTTAGATTGCGTCGTTAAAACATAAACGGCTGCGGTTTATTAAAATGCAAATTAAGTTTATGTTATTTAGGCGTTTAGAGCCTCTCTGGCGGGAGCTGCAGACCGCTGAGTTAAAAATAGAAAGTTTAAGAACTTAGCGCGTCCGGATTTGAAAACTGTTTTGTAAACGGAAATTACTTCACTAGAATTGCAATGGCTAATAGCTTTCTTGCCGAATAAATTGTCATTGGAGAAAAACAGCTTTTATTGTATCAATATGCTAATTTCAATATAATAAACTATTATTTTTACTATTATATCTGTCAAACCTATCTTATTGCTATCATAATGTCGCAGCTGACGTGTTTCGACAATAAAACTTCTTTAGAAATCTGCAGTATATTCAAATGTATTGATAGTTATATTTCTCAAAACATCTGTATAGAAGATAAAATGAGGAATAAGTAGGGAAGATAATTATTGTATAAATAATTTAGTATCCTAGGAGTGGCACTATTTTGAAAATTATTATTATTCTATAATTAAATGATACTTAACTAAGTGAATACGAAAGGTCTTACTTGGTGACGCGTTTCGAAACAATCATTCATTTTACGAAGAAAATCCTCTACCAAGGGAATTAAATTTGAATCCTAGTGGTATCATTGCGTCAAGAATTAAATTTGAATCAAAGTCGCATAATTACGTTATGAAATAAATTTGAATCCGTGCTGTCATTACGTTTTAAATTAAAGTAGAACTATAGGAGTATCACTACGTTATACATTAAATTTGAATCATAATGATATCACTATGGTATAAATTAATTATGAATCCTAGTGGTATCATTACGTTAAAAACTAAATATGAATCCAAGTGGTGTCATTAGGTTATGAAAAAATTTGAATCCAAGTGGTGTCATTACGTTATAAATTAAATTAGAACCTTAGGGGTATCACTACGTTATACATTAATTTTGAATCATAATGATATCACTACGGTATAAATTAATTTTGAATCATTACTTGTTATCATTACGTTATACATTAACCATGAATCCAAGTGGTGTCATTACGTTATAATTTAAATTTGAATCTAAGTGGTGTCAATACGTTATAAATTAAATTTGGATCCTAGTGGTGTCGTTATGTTATAAGAAAAATTTCAATCCTAGTGGTGTCATTACATTATGAATTAAACTTGAATCCAAGTGGTGTCATTACGTTATAAATTAAACTTAAACCCAAGTGGTGTCATTACGTTATAAATTAAATTTGAATCCTAATGGTGTCATTACGTAGAGTATGAATTAAATTTGAATCCTAGTGGTATCATTACGTTATAAATTAAACTTAAATCCAAGTGGTGTCATTACGTTATAATTTAAATTTGAATCCTAGTGGTGTCATTACGTTATATATTAAGTTTGAATCCAAGTGGTGTCATTACGTTATAAATTAAATTTGAATCCTAATGGTGTCATTACGTATGAATTAAATTTGAATCCTAGTGGTATCATTACGTTATAAATTAAACTTAAATCCAAGTGGTGTCATTACGTTATAATTTAAATTTGAATCCTAGTGGTGTCATTACGTTATATATTAAGTTTGAATCCAAGTGGTGTCATTACGTATGAATTAAATATGAATCCTAGTGATAACATTACCTATGAATTAAATTTGAATCCTAGTGGTATCATTACGTTATAAATTAAACTTAAATCCAAGTGGTGTCATTACGTTATAATTTAAATTTGAATCCTAGTGGTGTCATTACGTTATATATTAAGTTTGAATCCAAGTGGTGTCATTACGTATGAATTAAATATGAATCCTAGTGATAACATTACCTATGAATTAAATTTGAATCTTAGTGGTATCATTACGTTATAAATAATTGGGAATCCTAGAGATACCATTTCGATTTAATAATTGTTGAATGTAAACAATACTTGGAGCTGAAAACGTCACATCAAATGAAATGCGATTAATTTTATATAAATGATTTGAAATTATTAATAATATTTATTGGTATTTTAACGACGACCAGGGAAATGAAATATCTTCGCTTCCATGGAAAGAGTCATACACTGAAGTAGCGGCTCAATGTAGGGTCGTAAACAAAAACCTGCTAGTTGGATGAAATTAAATAAATGTCTTTTACTTTTTAGAAGTAAGACCGATTTTATTATATATACAAATGATGTCTATATATTTCCATAAATTATTTTCGGGAAACTTCTGTTCTTTTCTCTCAAACCTGACAATGGTCTCCATCATCTCCTGAACGCCCGGAAAACTCCAGTTCCGTGTTTTATCGCTCCTTTCATTGAAGGGTTCAAGAGCTTAAGACTAAAGCCATTAAGGTTATGGAACCGCCGCAGAGAGTATCATCGCAACCGTAAGACTGCATACGCCTTACCCCAGCTACAACACTATACCCTCTCTCCCCTAGGCTTCAACGTCTTGCAGTTTTGTCAAAATATTTACTTACATTAATAGAGAAACACAATTCTCAGAATAAAAACTCGGGTAAAATCAATGACCTGTAGAGGCATCTCTTGTACGTGACGGCCAAAGAAAAGGTTTAATTTCATTTTTACGATCAGCCAATTACTATCTGTAATTGAGAATCTTGATAGGATTATGGTAGTGGATATAGGGAAGTTCCTAGCGTGACGTGTAAGGGGTCGCATACCCGAAAAAGGCCTACTCTCTACCGAAGTAAAACAGATGCCTACCCTTTAGGAGTTGAATACGTAAGCTTTTTCGGGTAGGCAATAAGTTATGTAAAAATGTTGAGAGCTAAATATTATTTAAAGAAATATATTTAGTATTAAATATACTTAATAAGTTTTATAATTTATTTTTAGAAGTAAAATAAAGAGAGTGTTATTATATTTAGTAATATTTCGATTCATTTTTTTTATTTCAACATTTTTGGGGTCGAATTATTGGATCCAGGCCTTAATATTTATTCTCCATTTGCTCCACTTGAGTATCAAGAACCAAGTTGTGGGTTTCTTCATCCAACTATATCTTCTTCAGATACGTAACACTATGCGGAGGGTGCTTATGCTCTTCCTTTAGTCGTGCGTAACTCCATCTGTTCTGCCTTGTCTCATTTTAGAAGGGATAGACTCCCTTTAGGCTACGTTATACTTAGTCGATAGCGATAAAACTGACCATCACTTGCAAAGTACAAACAAAAATTTCACCTTAGTTCATCTTAGTTCCTTATTCACAACTAAAACCCCGTTTTATGTCAGAGCTACCAATAATGTTACAACTCAACTCAAACAAACTGAACAGAACGAGAGGTTTCGACGACACAATTTCAAGAAGTCCATAAAAAAGGCATTTAGTACTAAGTCCCGCTTTTCTCACTGTGGGAACTTTAGGGTTTTATTTTATAGTTTCAGGCTTAGAAATTATCCTTCATTTATGAAAATATGTCTATTCTCGTCGTGAAGAGTGATTTGAGTTTAATGAATTATAACTATTTCATAACTTATTTGTTTTGGTTTATTCGAAGGACCTTTACTATTGGGTCTGAAGGGCTTTATGAAAAACCGTTTATAAAATCCATCTTAAATTGGATGAGGACAACTTTTCTCATATTATTATCATGTGATACAAATTGCATACTTCGAACTAAATTTAAATTTTACACTCTCGTGTTTTGTTTCAATGTATCCGTTGAAATTGGAAATGTCCTTCTACAATTGATTATATCAGACTATATTTTTTGTTATCAAAAGAATAGTAGCATACCTGATGTGTGTTGGTTGGTTTACTCTTTTTCTATTTATTTCATAAGATTTCCACATCTTGTCTCAGAATATAAGGGTGTCAAAATAAACCGGGCCCGAAACCGGCAAAAAACCGTCTCAAAATATCCCCGAGGAAAACAGATCCCTAAATTGAGCTTTAAAATATTCGAGAGGTGCCTACTTTACTGACTCAAAATATCGGCAAGAAAGGTCAGCGAAGAATATCTCAAACATTGGGGAGATGCGGCATAAGCAACAAAGATGGTTGTATATAGGTTAGAATCGCCCACACTGAAAAAACGACTGGAGAAATGGTAACAAACAAAATAGTTGAAATAACCAACTTACTCCGTTCGAATTTCATCTACAAACTTACGTAGTTACAATTAACCTATTGAAAACAAAAATTATCTACCGATAACTTAGGTTGCTGCTGACAAATACAATTTGTTACCGCCAACGAAGACCGATAGTTGTGTATAACCAACTTATTTAATTAAACGTAACAAAACAGTAAAACATAAACAAACATCTGTTCCAATTCCGCGTCGCATTCCAAAATCCCAAATTGGACGCGAGGAAAGAAACAAATGAACAAAATAGAGCTCATTAATATCAATAATTTATTAGAGGTCTATTGTTCTGAAGAAGTGAATCATAATAATAAATAATTCATAGAAACCTAGATAGGTTGCGCTCGCGAGCATAATTAATGAACATATATCTGGCGTTCAAGGTAATTAACAGTCTTGTTTGGCCGTCTGTCTGTATGGACTGGTTTCATTGTGGTCAAGTCCGAATCGCAGCACGGCACTCAGGCCGGTAGCGACGAAGGTAGAGCCGGGGGAATACTATGTGCTTTGGGGAAACACGTACACGTGAGGGTAAATAAAAGTCTTGTTTGGCCGTCTGTCTGTCTGGACTGGTCTCATTGTGGTCAAGTCCGAATCGCAGCACGGCACTCAGGCCGGTAGCGATGAAGACAGAACCGGGGGAATACTCTGTGCTTTGGGGAAACACGTACACGTGAGGGTAAATAAAAGTCTTGTTTGGCCGTCTGTCTGTTTGGACTGGTCTCATTGTGGTCAAGTCCGAATCGCAGCACGGCACTCAGGCCGGTAGCGATGAAGACAGAACCGGAGGAATACGCTGTGCTTTGGGGAAACAAGTACACGTGAGGGTAAATAAAAGTCTTGTTTGGCCGTCTGTCTGTTTGGACTGGTCTCATTGTGGTCAAGTACGAATCGCAGCACGGCACTCAGGCCGGTAGCGATGAAGACAGAACCGGGGGAATACTCTGTGCTTTGGGGAAATACGTACACGTGAGGGTAAATAAAAGTCTTGTTTGGCCGTCTGTCTGTTTGGACTGGTCTCATTGTGGTCAAGTACGAATCGCAGCACGGCACTCAGGCCGGTAGCGATGAAGACAGAACCGGAGGAATACGCTGTGCTTTGGGGAAACACGCACACGTGAGGGTAAATAAAAGTCTTGTTTGGCCGTCTGTCTGTTTGGACTGGTCTCATTGTGGTCAAGTCCGAATCGCATCACGGCACTCAGGCCGGTAGCGATGAAGACAGAACCGGAGGAATACGCTGTGCTTTGGGGAAACACGTACACGTGAGGGTAAATAAAAGTCTTGTTTGGCCGTCTGTCTGTTTGGACTGGTCTCATTGTGGTCAAGTCCGAATCGCAGCACGGCACTCAGGCCGGTAGCGATGAAGACAGAACCGAGGGAATACTCTGTGCTTTGGGGAAACACTTACAAATGAGGGTAATTAATGTGAGGTGTGTGACGTCATTGATTGCTCATAACAATGACGAATCCTACTACTGGAAGCATCTAGATGTGTTTTGTAAAAATGCCTTTTTATAGTCACATCGCGCATGGTTTGTTCTGTGGAACTGTTACCAAAAAAAAGGTTACAACACAATGAGTTTACTTCGAGAACTATGGTTATATTTTTTTGTGTTCAGTTACACATTTACCTCGTAACTCATTTAGCTCCCAGTAACCGTGACGTTTCTATTCATAGAGATGCATAGTTACTGACTCAGAGTGAGTGATTGCTACAAACTTCGGCAAAAGATGGACAACAAAAATATGACGGAAATGTGTCACCAGGGTTTATTTTCGTGACGAGCGTAGGAGCGAATATCTGTCTCCTGCTCCGACAATGCACGAGAGAGTCGCGCGGGTTGGATTTTAATTTATTACCGGAAATAACGTGTCCACGAAATGACAGCAAACGAAGTCGAATGAACTGTGCAACGTTCAGAAGAACGTGTCTCACAAATTGGAATGTCGAGACTGACTGAAACTATTGTGCGTCGCGAACTAAGAGCGTAGAAAAATCTGACTCTGACAAGCGTCAGCTACCGACACTTAATGTTGCGTGATGATTAATTGCGGAGTTGCGACACTCGAGATTAAGATAAACCCCTCAATAGTCACCTGATGCTAATGCAATGAAGGATATCTTAAACGTTGTTTTGTTTTTTCAGGACAAAGTTCATTCTAAATCTCTAATAAAAATAGGTAAAAAAGGAACAATCATGTTGCACAGTAATTAGAAATTATGGCTTGCGTGTATAGGGCCGACGCTATACTTAAAAAAGACTGAGTGCTACACTCGATCTGTCCATCGCATCGGTTGGATAGAATGTTGTCTGGGAAAGTTTTTTGTCTATTAAAATTCTTAGTGCTGCCTAAGGTCAATCCCAGGATGCGGAGTTAGTAGTCAAACGTTCTAAATACTAAGCCACTCATTCACCTACTTTTTTCCAAATTTTGTACCATTAAGTAAGCGAATAAAATCATAGTAGTGAGTTTTGTAATGAGGAAAACACTGACAATCATAAAATTATAAAAATGATTATAAGTATAAAGTGTGTTTTAATATTTTGATCCGATAACAGTAAAGATTTTTACAGATTTTGTGACTATTTCATTGATGTGAATAAAGAGCAAAATAAACGCGCTAACTGTGAAAAACAGCTGTTACACCTAAGATAATGAAATTCAAATAGCACAAAGTATTAGCGGATTGTGTTCTAATTGACAATCCTTAATATTAAAACAAAAACTCATAGCATAATCCTAATTCCAAAAAAGAAGCATTGGGGCTTTGAGAGACGTCAAAACATGGATATTACGAGTTCCTGGGAGGGAAACGAAAAGAAAAAAGAAATCATCACTATAGATAGATATTATTAGTAGCGCATCTGGCTACGTTTTGCTTGAAGACAAGGTGAAAACTTAAATTTTCAAAGAAACTGAAAAGGAACAATGTTTTTTTTTTACAAAAAGACGTACAATTTTAAAACCTAAAGCAATGTAAATAAATAAGGGAACACTGGAAAAGCAAATAATGAACTGAAAAACCCAATATGTTGAATTAACCTGGTTCATAGTTGGCTGACACATTAAATACAAATCAATAACATATTTACCTATCCTATTTAAATAGTAAATTTGTGTACTTACTGTCTATAGACATCGCGTGGTTCACAAAGAGTAGAAGGTAACTTAATCCGAGATATAACCTTACCGAGGCCATTCTCACAGTGTAAATTAATTGTTTCCTTGACTTATTGACACTGGCTACTTTTGTCATGTCCAGCACTAATCAGTCCCAACGACTGCGGTGAACTCATCTGTCAACATAATGAAGATAGCATTAACATCAAAAACAATCTGTGATTTATATTATCAAGCTTTTATAATTAAAAACCAAACAAGCAAGATTGGAAAATTGACAAAGAAATAGTAACTTGAAAGTTTCACAATAACAAAGTACTATTTGTTTAAAAAGTTCATCTGCAGTGACGTTAAACAAGCACGTCACGTAGACTAAAGAAACAAGTAGCACCATATCCGAGGGGAGGGGCCTAGCTCACGACCATTTATTTAAAACAAAATAAATGTCCAAGCGTCATATCTAGATCAGTGGATTTTTTCGAGAAAGTTATTTTAAAAATTGGTGAATTGTAGGACATGATTTGCCACTAAAATATATTAAAAAATATGTGTTTTCCGTGAATATTTACTTTGATAATAAGTAGAAGTAATTAAATTAAAGTGTTTATTTTCTTCATATATATTAAATATCGTGGTCTAGTATTTTATAATTAGCAATAAGTTAAACAATGTTAAAACTGGAATTTTTAGCTGCCTAATTTTTTAGTAAGTAATGTCTTTACGTCAAGCCTTCCCCTACACACTTTCATATGGGCGCCCATGAGTGACACTTTAAAGGTCTGTTATGTGGGTAAAGTCCACGTACAGGGCACTATTGAGAGTAATAAATGTAGGCAGCTTTTATAACGAGCACTACGCATGTGCAACACAACAATGTTACTTACATACTATCAAATTTGTAACAGTCATAAATCGGCATATGTAATTACACAGGCTATTCATTTATTTAAGAGATTTCTATTCCATTTCTATCTAGTGGCAGAGAACTCTAGTCATTACATCATCTTCAATTATTAGGGCCGATCTTTGTTCTCACCCTATTATAATTCACCTTGCCTTTTCCCACATTCCTAATCATTGGGGTTTGAGAGCCTTACCTAAAAACAAAAGCTATAAAACCCCAGTCTCCAGTCTAACTTCTTGCTCCGTTTAGTTTCATTATGAGGGAGGTTACCACTCCTATGTCATTTAAAATCGTTAAAATCACTCGACGGAAACGAACAAAAGTAACAGAATATAGCTCTAAGATGTTACTCTAGATTGTGATTAGTCGGTAATGATTAGTGGAAAGGGATGCAATTACAGGGGCTCCGAGATGACTTTACGAGCGCGCGGGCTTGGCTCTTGTCATTGGCAGCCACTTGGAGCCAAAGTTTTAGCAGCACGAAGTGTAAGCAACGATCACAAGTAGACTACCGGTGTTTCCGGGAAACGGTCGTTTAAACTATAACCGTCGCTCTTAAAGCGGTTAAACATTGTCAAGGCTTACAAACGCCCGTAAACAAACGGGGAGGGGAACGGGGGACCAAGAGTAATATTTCATAAGTCTTGTGATATTAAAAATAATTTTTTCAAGTAATCTGGGTAAACTAAAGGAATTATTAAGTAAATATAGCTCATTTAATTGAGGAATTTTAAGTATATAAACATATTACGTATTAGGTTAAACTCAGAAACAGTAGGCCCTACACAAAGTAAAACATTACTGTTTTTCAAAATTAAACACTTATGAATTAAACATAATTTAACATTGTTATAACAAGGTTTCCTTCTTGAACACGAGCTACGAGTTTTTCACTTTAAAAGTTTAAACAGATTAATAAACCCTCCGAGTTTAATTGAAAAGAAATAAAGTTGTGCTTTTGAATAATAAGGAAACATTTACTGTAATAAAAATCTCACTGAGCTACAATTTTGTTTCAAATAATTTTTAAAACAAAAACTCATGTGCCAACTCAACGAAATGAAAAAAATAATTTTCTTTAATTTAGTTTTCATTCTTTATGAACATTTTCTTTTTAGTAATAATAAAAGATGATTGTTATATGAGTCAGTATCATTTATTTTGAAAATAACTGCAATGTGTCCACAGCTACTTTGCCATTTCATCAGGCCAATAACACTGCGTGTAGTGTACTGCATGTGCGTACACTAGAATCAGTATTTTGGTTGATGATGATGGCAAACTAGCATGTGAAACGTCGCCGTTATTTTGAAAATAATTGTTACTGACTCATATAACAACCGTATTTTATTAATAGCAATACTTGTGAGTGTATAAATATACAAACATTTTCGTTTTAGATTTTTACCGGTTTTTTTAATAATGTAGGAAGGTACGTAAATAATAGTGTATTAAAAGTTTCCAATTAAAACATATTAATAACCAAAGTGATTGTTCGAGTGAATTTTAACTTCGAATGTGAACATTTAACGGTGTTGAAACGTACTTAATATATTTTATTGAATTCGGCGACATCTCGTAGCGAAATACCAAACTAAGTACTCAAGGAATGATACTGCTCAAAGAAACATGCCATGGCTGTGGTTTACTTAATAACTAACTAGTTCTAAACGTCAACAAACTACGTGATTGATACGAGCACTATGCATGCTTTGAGCTCCGGCCTCATTGGGAGTATTCAGTTATTCCAACCGAGCAACAGGCATTTTATTCCAGTTCATAAGGCCGACAATCCTCTAATTCGCCTCCATGTTATCCATCCATTACCCCAACGCCCTTTTCTCGTGTCCTACATAGGAAGTTAGTGGCTAAAACTAAGCTTTCCTGAACAGTTTAAATCTTTACTAACAGAGGATGCATGTCTTTGCAGTGGTGCAACGTTTCATGTTATTAAAAGCTTAATTCCAAATCCATTTCGTAAAAACAGCGACGGTATGATGGCAAAGGCCCTTCCAATGACGGCCTTGAACAAAGACTGTGAGTAGGCCGTAATATTGATCAACCAGTAAAAACTCCTCTGTTGATCACCCGCCTCAATATTGCTTATTAGAAGGCCATTTTGTAGGTCAACTAACATAGTGAGGTAGGTAGGCTACTTTGAAAACGACTGACTTACAGATTTTCTGGCACAATGGCGACACTAAACCAAAGGTAAAATATGTCTACTCTAGCGAGGAAACATTATACGTATAAGATACTTCTTTTTTTATAGTTAAAGTTTAATAGTTCCTCCATTAAAAAAAAAATAATAAGTCATATTTAAGGAGAACGTCTTCATATTTATCTGAAATTATCTTTCTGGCGGTTAGGAGCCGACTTGCGGCCTAACCCCCTGTCCTGCGTATGTTCCCTCATACAATGATGGAAAAATATAAAAACAAGAATTTTTTTTCTTGAAGAAAACAGAACCTCTATTTAAACAAACACCCTAAGGATTCAATTCTTTATTTTCCGTCGTTTATATTTTTTATTTTGCGTTCTTATTTAATGACACAGTCCAAAGCTGAAATTGTCCATTTTATAAGATCTGTTGTTCGAACTTAGTTTACATTTTGGTTAAAAGTGTAGAATATTTTTAAACGTGGCCATAGCCATTCACGTGATATGACGGAATCAATAAATAATTAATCAAAAATATTCACCTGAAATAGTTGCTGAAGTAGGCTACAAAGAATTGCCTGCCTCAAGTAAAGGTACACATCACGAGTAGTTACAAAAGCGCGTTATTTCAATATATTCCGCCTTCACTATCCGGATCTTCAGTTTTTATGTTTGACGTTGGATATCGCAGAATAAGAGGCAAAGTTCGGGAAGAATGTTGGAGCTCATTAGTCGAGGCGCAGTGAGTGCCCTAAGAGCTAAATCTTGTACCGTTTTAGGCGACCTTTCCCGAACCCGCCATATGGATCCCAAGGTTAGATAAATCACCACCCGGCATCTGGGCTTCGTCTTCTCATTTTTTCTTAGAATACACAAAGACTTTCATTTTCATAGAGTTGTGCCAAACCACATGGCGCCCCCCCCCTTCCGATTAATCGTCTCAATATTTACATTCACAATCGAAATTAGGCCTCAATCAAACCGTCTGTTTTATATTACCTCGATGAGTGACATTTTTAAAATCTAAATGCTGTTTTATATCTTCGCTGTTTTCCAAAAAATAAAACCCTACTCAACAATTTTACCCTTTGCAACATTTTTTCAATGCAGATATAATTATTAACACTGGAGTGCTTGCGTGGTACTATTGTAGTCCAGGGGTGTTGGGTTTTTAAGTTTCAGTGGGTTGACAACATTGCACAACCTTGAGCCTTTCATTACTTTTTCCTCCCATCACTCTCAATGGAGTGGTATTAGTCAACGTGAGCGTATTGATTATTTACGAATTTTTATATTAGCGTAGCCTACTATTGTAGTCCAGGGGTATTGGGTTTTTAGGTTTCAGGGGGTTGACAACATTGCACAACCTTGAGCCTTTCATTACTTTTTCCTCCCATCACTCTCAATGGAGTGGTATTAGTCAAAGTGAGCGTATTGATTATTTACGAATTTTTATATTAGCGTAGCCTACTATTGTAGTCCAGGGGTATTGGGTTTTTAGGTTTCAGGGGGTTGACAACATTGCACAACCTTGAGCCTTTCATTACTTTTTCCTCCCATCACTCTCAATGGAGTGGTATTAGTCAACGTGAGCGTATTGATTATTTACGAATTTTTATATTAGCGTAGCCTACTATTGTAGTCCAGGGGTATTGGGTTTTTAGGTTTCAGGGGGTTGACAACATTGCACAACCTTGAGCCTTTCATTACTTTTTCCTCCCATCACTCTCAATGGAGTGGTATTAGTCAAAGTGAGCGTATTGATTATTTACGAATTTTTATATTAGCGTAGCCTACTATTGTAGTCCAGGGGTATTGGGTTTTTAAGTTTCAGTGGGTTGACAACATTGCACAGCCTTGAGCCTTTCATTACTTTTTCCTCCCATCACTCTCAATGGAGTGGTATTAGTCAAAGTGAGCGTATTGATTATTTACGAATTTTTGTATTAGCGTAGCCTACTATTGTAGTCCAGGGGTATTGGGTTTTTAGGTTTCAGGGGGTTGACAACATTGCACAACCTTGAGCCTTTCATTACTTTTTCCTCCCATCACTCTCAATGGAGTGGTATTAGTCAAAGTGAGCGTATTGATTATTTACGAATTTTTATATTAGCGTAGCCTACTATTGTAGTCCAGGGGTATTGGGTTTTTAGGTTTCAGGGGGTTGACAACATTGCACAGCCTTGAGCCTTTCATTACTTTTTCCTCCCATCACTCTCAATGGAGTGGTATTAGTCAACGTGAGCGTATTGATTATTTACGAATTTTTATATTAGCGTAGCCTACTATTGTAGTCCAGGGGTATTGGGTTTTTAGGTTTCAGGGGGTTGACAACATTGCACAGCCTTGAGCCTTTCATTACTTTTTCCTCCCATCACTCTCAATGGAGTGGTATTAGTCAACGTGAGCGTATTGATTATTTACGAATTTTTATATTAGCGTAGCCTACTATTGTAGTCCAGGGGTATTGGGTTTTTAGGTTTCAGGGGGTTGACAACATTGCACAGCCTTGAGCCTTTCATTACTTTTTCCTCCCATCACTCTCAATGGAGTGGTATTAGTCAAAGTGAGCGTATTGATTATTTACGAATTTTTACTTTAGCGTGGCCGTATATTGTAGCCCACGCGAGTACTCTCGTGACAACTAATGTTCTTATGTTTTTGTTTGTATATATAAATTTCGATATCAATGTAATATTTTTTCTCGTCTGTTTTTGTGTGTTTTTATGGTTTGTATAATTAAAAATGAAATATTTATATCTCATAACAGACATTTAAATTTTATTTCAAAACGTGCATATAACTACCAAAAAGTGTTCATATTTTGGAGTAAAAGTGTTATTTACTATATAAACGTTTTCCATACTTAAAAACCATTAACCATAATATAAAGTTATTAACTAGACAACATCCGTAGAAAAAAAAACACAAAAAGGACTACAATAGTAGTCCACGCGAGAACTCTTGATCCAAAAATTCCACGCGAGCACTTCAGTGTTAAAATGAAAATCTGTATTGAAACCTTTCTAAAAAATACGACACCGAAATTATGTTATAATCAAAACATAATAAATGTGTACTTTCAACCAATCACAAGAATTCGGACTACGAAAAATCGAATAGTTCCAAACTACGAGTGTTTGGGAGTAGAGCATGTTACGAAGATTAGGCACCAAATGAGACCACATCAGGGGGCGCGTGAAAGCTAGCGAACAAGCATTAAAATCTAATACACACGTGTATTTACCTGATTTACTTTTACCAATTCATTATTACCGGTAAAAAGCAGAGACGTAGGACGATAAATTTTATTTATGAAAACATAAAATTTCAGAAACCACGTAAATACAATGTTTGGTAGTTTAAAGGCAATTAGGCATTTCCTTACAAAACCGAAGTCATTGCCTTGATCATCAGCAGGATTAAGATACGGACTTGGAACCCCCCAAGGGTAGAATATAAGGGTGACCAAGGTATCAGTGGGCCCCAGAGAAAGCCCATTGGAGCCAAACATACTCTTTGTATCTCCTTGTGAGAGTAAAGAAGGGGAAAGGTAGATGAAACTAAATAGAACTGAGAAAAGGGCATACATACTTTGTATTAGGGAAAGGTATGGCGCGCCTGGGCAGAACTGTTCACCAGAAGTAGATCTGATCTCAACCCAGAGATTCATCTGGCCTCGAGATTAATGTAGAGGGTTATCATGAAATAATGGTGCGGGTTCGAACATGTTTTAAGGAACCACCTAATGTTAATGTTGTTTATTCATCTAATTTGTCGTCTCAAACAGTTTTGTACATAATTAATAAATTTCAATTGTGGGCCCTTTATCGCTCGACAAATGTCCAAACATCTCTCCAAACATTTGTAACATTTCTTCGGTTATGGCTGTCATTGCTTCATTTGAATCCTGTTTTTTCAGTGGTCCAGGTCGTGATTTTTTTGTGAATAGACAACGCTTTTGATCTATCCAAAACAAAACAAAATCACAAGGAGTCAAGTCTGGACTCCTGGAGGTCACAGCATAGGTCCTTGGCGGCCCATCCATCAATCTCTAAATTTTTCGTACAAGGCGTCCGTGACCAATGCACTGAAGTGTGGGGGAGCACCATCTTGTTGGAAATGAAGTTGATGAATGCTTTCACCTAGCTGAGGAGAGCAATATACCCTCAAATTTTCCTACGAATTACTGAAACCTCACCATTCTTTTATGATAACCCTGTATTTCCTTGTATATTATAATTTTTCCAGGAGATTGTCTGAAAAAGTAGGAATGTAATGTAATTTGTTGAAGAGCTAGAATGATTTATAAATGTAGATAGGAGATGAGTGGAAATAGGATTGGAACATCGAAAAGAAAATATCGATATTCGATATAATCAATTAAACTGCCAGAGAATATATATATATATATATAGATGTTATCGTTAAAACCAATCGATATATTGGTACAAAATAATTAAAAAAATTGCATTGATTATTAAGGGGAACGAAATGTTAGTAAAGAAATTAAAATCAGAAACCAAATGAAGAAATATTAGTTTATTTCTTTTTCTGTAAAAAATTATTTTTAAGGAATTAAAAATTAAAATTTACATTAAAAAATATATAAACTTTTTTTGTACCCTTTACAAAATGAAAATTATTTTACCTAAAATTCTCTTTCTATACACCAAGGATATCAGCAATTGGCATGATTGGATTTTAGTGTGCTCCTTTCTGCCGATAAAACCTAGCCAGCTTTTGAGAAAAGCCGCTTTTTTAGAATGAATATTACAACAACTGACATATTATTTAGCCAATTAATGTAGGAACGAGATTGGCAGTGAAATATCCTTCCAAATCTTGAATGTATTGTCCCCTAAGGTCTGGTTGGCTACTGTTGCCCCCCCATCAATTCTTTCACGGCGACTCATCTTGAACAATCTCGAAAGTCGAAATCCCTCGCCGCTGTGCTATGAAGTACCCCCCCCCCTTCCGGGTAACGTCTATCCCTTATACTTAGTATGAAAGCATGATACATGGAACATGTTATTGCTCTACTTAATTTATTTTATTTTCAACATATTGTATAAGAATAACATCTGTTTATAACAGACGCGTAACGCTTTATTCAAATATTTATGTTACGAATTTCATTTGCATTTACGTTTACCATACGTAGAAATCAAGGTTAAAACGATCAATACAACATTTTTACATGCTAAAAAAATCTAAAACTGAATCGCTCTGACTCCCGTGATTTCAAGTCGTTTCAACCTCAAGATGTAGTCAAAAATAATTTTTAATTCTTCATATTTCAAGGGTAAATTTATCACCACGAAATATTGTTGTTTTCGATGTATCGGATATGAGAATATCGGTGAAAAAATGTAGCCATTCCATCTCCGGTATATCGATATATCGCTTTTCGATGTTCCACGCTTAAGTGAAAATAGAAAAACACCTTATGTTGGAAAAATTTCTCCTCTGCTTTTAGTGTTTATTTGTAGTCTTTAATACTATTGGAAATGCATTATATAAGTTATAGTTATTTAGTTTGTCAGTGATGATCATAAAAACGTTTTGTGGGGGGGGGGTAGTGGTACCTCATGCTCAGGTAGACTTTCCGTATCTTTCTAAATTGTGTACCTTCGGGAGGAGGATTAAAGCCGTGAGGCTAGGCATCCTCCTGCCACTCTTCTTTTTCTTCTTCTTTTTCTTTTATCTTCTTCTTCATTTCAAATACACTTCAGCACACTGATGATGACAATGTAACTAAAACATTTCTGACGTCATTAAAGGGGTTGGTTTTTATGAAATTGGTGTTTTATTGCTTTACAACATTTACGAAATTACGGTGATTTATAGGTATTCTATACTATAGTAAACTATAGTTATTTTTGCTGGAGGAGGAAAAATAGAAATATACGAGAATTTTGTGAAATTGCAGCGACTTCACGACGGTTTGACGAAAAACAACAAAACAAAAAGTTAATAAGACCTGTTTATCCTAATATTTTGTTTAAAATAAAAAGGAAAAAACAAACAACATTTACAAAAACGCAGATCTATACAGCTCCTGCCCCGAATGAAAAAAGTTTATTACACCACAGTAATGGTTTCGGCCACAATGCTAAGCAGTAAAACCTTTCTTTCAACGATAATTTACCAAATCTTTCAGAGCGTGTTTTACCACCTGAAATCACGAGGTAGTGTTGAAAAGCCATGAGAACACAAAAGCCTTGTAGGACCGTAGCCCCGAGGCGCTCACAGAGCATCTACCTGGCCTAACAACGCTAATCACCCGGTGTACCGACAAATTATAGGCTCCTGCACTTAGACCGGGGAATATTTCCCACTGCTTCATTAAATAAGCATTTCCAGAAATTATTTTGAGTGAGTTAAATATATAAGGTAAAAACGTCCTTCGCCGTTGTCTGTGTTCTCCCGCTCTTGACAATATAATTATATAATCTCCCCCGACTGTGATTGTCGTAGTAGTGTCGCCAGCTGAGTCGTGACCCTTCCCAACGGGTCTCAGATCGCCGGTTCAGATCTGCATGGCTTCCTTCGTTTTCGAAGTGGAGTGGAAATTATAGGTTGCATTCGGTCTGAAAGAGGGCTTTTAGCAGTTGGGTTCTTTGCGTGTCGTAAAATAGTCCGTCGGTGCCACGGCTCTGTCGCCAGTAATTCCGTCTGCAAATCGTACAACGACGTCTTAGTGGGAAGAAATCCTTCACGAAGATAAGCGGCCTCCTTTGGTTTCTATTGTCATTAAAAACCTTTTGGAGGACAAATTGAGAGAATAGAGAAAATCGTTGTGTTCGATACGTCACAGGCAAAAAGTTGTAGGTGCGACGAATGCGCAGTGGATGATCTATGAGTCGAAGCATTCGTCTGTTACATAAAGTGCTTAGTGATGACAGGCTGTCTAGACGTTATGGAAATTGCAATAAACTATCCCAGGTAATGAATAAAACCTCCAGACACACAACACAAATAACACAACTTGGTACTCACTTCCCGAAAGTAAAAAAAATCAAAATCTCAAGACATAAACATAAAAGCTTGTAAACTCAATAGTTTTTATAACAGACAACAGTATAAAGAGCATAATGGTACAATATATTACGGTAAAAATGTTGACAAAAACCCCAAAACCAAAAAAAATTATTAAACATAAGTTGCCTAAGGTTAACGTATGTAGGTTTCGATGACCATGCCATCATCATCCTGTTACAAAATTACAATCTATAATTCAATAATGTACAAACTAGACTGACTGACTGTGTAACTTGTAGTATTAGTCATTTTGGAATATTTTTTAGTATTGGGTTTTTTCCAAAACGTTTTCACATTAGAGACATGGTATGCAATATAGTTATTTCCTCTCATTTGGCTTAAAATAAGTGATAACATAATTTCATAAAACAGCTGATTTTATGTTATAAATGTTGTGATAGAACAGCTCCTTTAACGCAAAGGCTATGTTATTTTATTTATATTGAGTATATTAATAGTAATTATTTAGTAAACTTTTTCTATAATTAATATTTTTTTTTGGTAACCTAAGTGGGAATTGACTTTAAGAAATTGTTTTATATTACGTGTAATCTAGAATGTTTTTCCAGAGCTGTAATTATCTTTTAGCCAATGAGAGATGTAAATAAATCTAGTAGAGTTAATAGATAGGCCTATATAAAGCCATAGGGGAAGTTAGGGTGTATGAGTTTCGTGTACCCGTGTGAGATATATTGTAATAAGGTTCAAACGTTTGGTAGCATCAATGTGACGGTTTCTCGACCAGAATATTCTAAACACGTCGCTGCGACGCGGCGGGGCTTTACGCGCGTCAAAGCATAATCCCCGCGTTTACACCCTCCCCCCCTCTAAGCGTGTCTTCTTACTTTCTTTTTAGGAAACGTAAAGTGACAAAAATGTTGTTGGCAATTTGTTATACAAACGAGTAAAAAAAGTTTCGTGGATATTATTTTAAAAAGGAAATCATTCGTTTAAAGTATTTCAGTTTAAAATATACTCTTTAAGTAAACACTTTCTGAAAGAATTAAAATACTTTCTGATATAACAAAAAATTTGTAAATTTTCAAAGATCCAAACGGAGTGTTTTAGTTTCGTGTTGAAAGCACTTTCGGAACGGAAACAGACTCCCTAAAGCGACATCCCTGAGCTACAGTGTGTTGCCAAACAGACAAGACTCTGCTTCTTCTAAAGCACACTTTTCTTTAATACGCTCAACTTCCTCTAGGAACGCTCGTCTCCTGTAGGAGTACAAACTCTCTCCCATGATTAAGATCAACCATATATCAAATAATCGACCCTACCCACTCAGCCACAACGTCTCCCTAATCCCACTACTAGGGATCATTAAGTCATTTCTCCAGTCATACCTTTCTTTTAGATTTTATTAAATAGGAATGGGTCTGAAGAAGGATAGGGTGCGGTGTTGTCAGATCGAACGCAGTGACAGTCAAACCACCATTGCCAGCGGCTAATACCGTCAAGAGGAGCTAGTTAGTAAAATCATTCATTAACTTACAGATTTTTTCACATTTTTTTCCAAAAAAATCATATTTTTTTGTTTTGAATTTCTAGTCTTCTCTATTAGAACTGCCTTCATTATTGAAAAGCGTTCTTTTCGCATAATAAGACGTGAATACTGTATACCACTCATAAATACCACTTAATAAGGCGTTATCGTAAATACAACTTAATAAGGCGTCCTCGTAAATACCACTTAATAAGCCTTTCTCATAAATATCACTTAATAAGGCGTTCTCGTAAATACAACTTAATAAGGCGTTCTCATAAATACAACTTAATAAGGCGTTCTCGTAAATACAAACTAATAAGGCGTTCTCGTAAATACAAATTAATAAGGCGTTCTCGTAAATACAACTTAATAAGGCGTTCTCATAAATATCACTTAATAACGCGTTCTCGTAAATACAACTTAATAAGGCGTTCTCGTAAATACAACTTAATAAGGCGTTCTCGTAAATACCACTTAATAAGGCGTTCTCATAAATATCACTTAATAAGGCGTTCTCATAAATACAACTTAATAAGGCGTTCTCATAAATACAACTTAATAAGGCGTTCTCGTAAATACAACTTAATAAGGCGTTCTCATAAATATCACTTAATAAGGCGTTCTCATAAATATCACTTAATAAGGCGTTCTCATAAATACAACTTAATAAGGCGTTCTCGTAAATACAACCTAATAAGGCGTTCTCGTAAATACAACTTAATAAGGCGTTCTCGTAAATACAACTTAATAAGGCGTTCTCGTAAATACAACTTAATAAGGCGTTCTCGTAAATACAACCTAATAAGGCGTTCTCATAAATATCACTTAATAAGGCGTTCTCATAAATATCACTTAATAAGGCGTTCTCGTAAATACAACCTAATAAGGCGTTCTCGTAAATACAAGTTAATAAGGCGTTCTCGTAAATACAACTTAATAAGGCGTACTCGTAAATACCACTTAATAAGGCGTTCTCATAAATATTACTTAATAAGGCGTTCTCGTAAATACCACTTAATACGGCGTTCTCATAAATACAACTTAATAAGGCGTTCTCGTAAATACAACTTGGGCGTTCTCGTAAATACAACTTAATAAGGCGTCCTCGCAAATACAACTTAATAAGGCGTTCTCGTAAATATCACTTAACAACGCGTTCTCATAAATACCACTTAATAAGGCGTTCTCGTAAATACCACTTAATAAGGCGTTCTCATAAATACAACTTAATAAGGCGTTCTCGTAAATATCACTTAATAACGCGTTCTCGTAAATACCACTTAATAAGGCGTTCTCATAAATACAACTTAATAAAGCGTTCTCGTAAATACCACTTAATAAGGCGTTCTAGTAAATATCACTTAATAACGCGTTCTCATAAATATCACTAAATAAGGCGTTCTCATAAATACAACTTTATAAGGCGTTCTCATAAATACAACTTTATAAGGCGTTCTCGTAAATACAACTTAAAGCGTTCTTGTAAATACAACTTAATAAGGCGTTCTCGTAAATACCACTTAATAAGGCGTTCTCATAAATATCACTTAATAAGGCGTTCTTATAAATATCACTTAATAAGGCGTTCTCATAAATACAACTTTATAAGGCGTTCTCGTAAATACCACTTAATAAGGCGTTTTCGTAAATACAACTTAACAAGGCGTTCTCGTAAATACCACCTAATAAGGCGTTCTCTTAAAAATCACTTAATAAGGCGTTCTCATAAATACAATTTTATAAGGCGTTCTCATAAATACAACTTTATAAGGCGTTCTCGTAAATACCACTTAATAAGCCGTTCTCATAAATACAACTTTATAAGACGTTCTCATAAATACAACTTTATAAGGCGTTCTCGTAAATACCACTTAATAAGGCGTTCTCATAAATATCACTTAATAAGGCGTTCTCATAAATACAACTTTATAAGGCGGTCTCGTAAATACCACATAATAAGGCGTTCTCATAAATACAACTTAAAAAGGCGTTCTCATAAATACAACTTTATAAGGCGTTCTCGTAAATACCACTTAATAAGGCGTTCTCATAAATATCACTTAATAAGGCGTTCTCATAAATACAACTTTATAAGGCGTTCTCGTAAGTACCACTTAATAAGGCGTTTTCGTAAATACAACTTAACAAGGCGTTCTCGTAAATACCACCTAATAAGGCGTTCTCTTAAAAATCACTTAATAAGGCGTTCTCATAAATACAACTTTATAAGGCGGTCTCGTAAATACCACATAATAAGGCGTTCTCATAAATACAACTTAAAAAGGCGTTCTCATAAATAAAACTTTATAAGGCGTTCTCGTAAATACAACTTAATAAGGCGTTCTCGTAAATACCACTTAATAAGGCGTTCTCGTAAATATCACTTAATAACGCGTTCTCATAAATATCACTTAATAAGGCGTTCTCATAAATACATCTTTATAAGGCGTTCTCGTAAATACCACTTAATAAGGCGTTCTCGTAAATACCACTTAATAAGGCGTTCTCATAAATATCACTTAATAAGGCGTTCTCATAAATACAACTTTATAAGGCGTTCTCGTAAGTACCACTTAATAAGGCGTTTTCGTAAATACAACTTAACAAGGCGTTCTCGTAAATACCACCTAATAAGGCGTTCTCTTAAAAATCACTTAATAAGGCGTTCTCATAAATACAACTTTATAAGGCGGTCTGGTAAATACCACATAATAAGGCGTTCTCATAAATACAACTTAAAAAGGCGTTCTCATAAATAAAACTTTATAAGGCGTTCTCGTAAATACAACTTAATAAGGCGTTCTCATAAATACAACTTAATAAGGCGTTCTCGTAAATACAACTTAATAAGGCGTTCTCATAAATATCACTTAATAAGGCGTTCTGATAAATATCACTTAATAAGGCGTTCTCATAAATACAACTTAATAAGGCGTTCTCGTAAATACAACCTAATAAGGCGTTCTCGTAAATACAACTTAATAAGGCGTTCTCGTAAATACAACTTAATAAGGCGTTCTCGTAAATACAACTTAATAAGGCGTTCTCGTAAATACAACCTAATAAGGCGTTCTCATAAATATCACTTAATAAGGCGTTCTCATAAATATCACTTAATAAGGCGTTCTCGTAAATACAACCTAATAAGGCGTTCTCGTAAATACAACTTAATAAGGCGTTCTCGTAAATACAACTTAATAAGGCGTTCTCGTAAATACAACTTAATAAGGCGTTCTCGTAAATACAACCTAATAAGGCGTTCTCATAAATATCACTTAATAAGGCGTTCTCATAAATATCACTTAATAAGGCGTTCTCGTAAATACAACCTAATAAGGCGTTCTCGTAAATACAAGTTAATAAGGCGTTCTCGTAAATACAACTTAATAAGGCGTACTCGTAAATACCACTTAATAAGGCGTTCTCATAAATATCACTTAATAAGGCGTTTTCGTAAATACCACTTAATAAGGCGTTCTCATAAATATCACTTAATAACGCGTTCTCGTAAATACCACTTAATAAGGCGTTCTCGTAAATACCACTTAATACGGCGTTCTCATAAATACAACTTAATAAGGCGTTCTCGTAAATACAACTTGGGCGTTCTCGTAAATACAACTTAATAAGGCGTCCTCGTAAATACAACTTAATAAGGCGTTCTCGTAAATATCACTTAACAACGCGTTCTCATAAATACCACTTAATAAGGCGTTCTCGTAAATACCACTTAATAAGGCGTTCTCATAAATATAACTTAATAAGGCGTTCTCGTAAATATCACTTAATAACGCGTTCTCGTAAATACCACTTAATAAGGCGTTCTCATAAATACAACTCAATAAAGCGTTCTCGTAAATACCACTTAATAAGGCGTTCTAGTAAATATCACTTAATAACGCGTTCTCATAAATATCACTAAATAAGGCGTTCTCATAAATACAACTTTATAAGGCGTTCTCATAAATACAACTTTATAAGGCGTTCTCGTAAATACAACTTAAAGCGTTCTTGTAAATACAACTTAATAAGGCGTTCTCGTAAATACCACTTAATAAGGCGTTCTCATAAATATCACTTAATAAGGCGTTCTTATAAATATCACTTAATAAGGCGTTCTCATAAATACAACTTTATAAGGCGTTCTCATAAATATCACTTAATAAGGCGTTCTTATAAATATCACTTAATAAGGCGTTCTCGTAAATATCACTTAATAACGCGTTCTCATAAATATCACTTAATAAGGCGTTCTCATAAATACATCTTTATAAGGCGTTCTCGTAAATACAATTTTATAAGGCGTTCTCATAAATACAACTTTATAAGGCGTTCTCGTAAATACCACTTAATAAGCCGTTCTCATAAATACAACTTTATAAGACGTTCTCATAAATACAACTTTATAAGGCGTTCTCGTAAATACCATTTAATAAGGCGTTCTCATAAATATCACTTAATAAGGCGTTCTCATATATACAACTTTATAAGGCGTTCTCGTAAATACCACTTAATAAGGCGTTCTCATAAATATCACTTAATAAGGCGTTCTCATAAATACAACTTTATAAGGCGTTCTCGTAAGTACCACTTAATAAGCGTTTTCGTAAATACAACTTAACAAGGCGTTCTCGTAAATACCACCTAATAAGGCGTTCTCTTAAAAATCACTTAATAAGGCGTTCTCATAAATACAACTTTATAAGGCGGTCTCGTAAATACCACATAATAAGGCGTTCTCATAAATACAACTTAAAAAGGCGTTCTCATAAATAAAACTTTATAAGGCGTTCTCGTAAATACAACTTAATAAGGCGTTCTCGTAAATACCACTTAATAAGGCGTTCTCGTAAATATCACTTAATAACGCGTTCTCATAAATATCACTTAATAAGGCGTTCTCATAAATACATCTTTATAAGGCGTTCTCGTAAATACCACTTAATAAGGCGTTCTCGTAAATACAACTTAATAAGGCGTTCTCGTAAATATCACTTAATAAGGCGTTCTCATAAATACAACTTTATAAGGCGTTCTCGTAAATACAACTTAATAAGGCGTTCTCGTAAATACCACTTAATAAGGCGTTCTCGTAAATATCACTTAATAACGCGTTCTCATAAATATCGCTTAATAAGACGTTCTCATAAATACAACTTTATAAGGCGTTCTCGTAAATACCACTTAATAAGGTATTCTCGTAAATACAACTTAATAAAGCGTTCTCATAAATATCACTTAATAAGGCGTTCTCATAAATACAACTTTATAAGGCGTTCTCGTAAATACCACTTAATAAGGCGTTCTCGTAAATACATCTTAATAAGGCGTTTTCATAAATACAACTTAATAAGGCGTTCTCATAAATACAACTTAATAAGGCGTTCTCGTAAATACAACTGAATAAGGCGTTCTCATAAATACAACTTAATAAGGCGTTCTCGTAAATACATCTTAATAAGGCGTTCTCATAAATATCACCTAATAAGGCGTTCTCATAAATACAACTTAATAAGGCGTTCTCGTAAATACCACTTATAAGGCGTTCTCATAAATACAACTTAATAAGGCGTTCTCATAAATACAACTTAATAAGGCGTTCTCGTAAATACCACTTAATAAGGCGTTCTCATAAATATCACTTAATAAGGCGTTCTCATAAATACAACTTTATAAGGCGTTCTCGTAAATACCACTTAATAAGGCGTTCTCATAAATACAACTTAATAAGGCGTTCTCGTAAATACAACTTAAGGCGTTCTCGTAAATACAACTTAATAAGGCGTTCTCATAAAAACAACTTAATAAGGCGTTCTCATAAATACAAATTAATAAGGCGTTCTCGTAAATACAACTTAATAAGCCGTTCTCGTAAATACCACTTAATATGGCGTTCTCATAAATACAACTTAATAAGGCGTTCTCGTAAATACATCTTAATAAAGCGTTCTCATAAATACAACTTAATAAGGCGTTCTCGTAAATACAACTTAATAAGGCGTTCTCGTAAATACCACTTAATAAGGCGTTCTCATAAATATCACTTAATAAGGCGTTCTCATAAATACAACTTTATAAGGCGTTCTCGTAAATACCACTTAATAAGGCGTTCTCATAAATACAACTTAATAAGGCGTTCTCGTAAATACAACTTAAGGCGTTCTCGTAAATACAACTTAATAAGGCGTTCTCATAAAAACAACTTAATAAGGCGTTCTCATAAATACAAATTAATAAGGCGTTCTCGTAAATAAAACTTAATAAGCCGTTCTCGTAAATACCACTTAATATGGCGTTCTCATAAATACAACTTAATAAGGCGTTCTCGTAAATACATCTTAATAAGGCGTTCTCATAAATACAACTTAATAAGGCGTTCTCGTAAATACAACTTAATAAGGCGTTCTCGTAAATACCACTTATAAGGCGTTCTCATAAATACAACTTAATAAGGCGTTCTCATAAATACAACTTAATAAGGCGTTCTCGTAAATACCACATAATTACACACCGGAGTAAATTCGGAAATTGAAAAAAGTAAGTAATTAATAATATATAACGTGCAACAATTATTGATGTACTATTTTATATAATAAAATTTTCTTCATAAGATTAAAATTTTGAAGTGATTGTACAATGAAAAAATTAGTTTGTCATCAATACGGTGAATGTTTCAGTTTCCTACTCGTAAACAAATTTTATTCATTTACACACAAAAATACGAACTAAATATATACACGTTCACCATTAAATGTCTACATTAATTTACATAAAATGTGTAATTATTATATAAATATATAATGGTGTTATATAACCAATAGGTAGATATACAGGCGCATAAACGATAACTGTCAATAAAAGTAAATGAACTGACTAATAAAAATAAAAGACAATGACCAAAATGCATGGACGCCCGAACGAGTAGTCTGCCATAATAATGTAAAAAAATGTCAGCTAATAACGCCTATAAATAAATTAGGATGTGACAAGCATTATCTGCGTTTATATTAGACGCAATATATGACTGCGGTTATTGACACAAAAAATAAGAAATATGAAAAAATTCAAGTAAATTCCTTCTTAAATTAAGAAGAAAAAATTTTAATTGATTTTCTTTTAATTTTATAATTACAATTAATATAAATATTTATATAGCCTATACATATGTCAGAATTAGAATATAAAGTGGCAAAATAGAATACGAATTTCTTTTGCAATTTACCATTTTCCTTATCATGTATGGAATTGGGCTGTTAATTTAATTTGTTACTATTTATACTCTTTCTTTTTTTTCCGTTGCTTGCATTGTGTTGTAGTTTCTTTCGCTTTCCTTTCGCATTGTCAGTTTGTGAAGGGAGGTCAGATAACTTTAATCCAGTTTATTTGTTTATTTGATTCCTTTCATTCATTATTAATTCTAGAACATTATTTATGGTATTGTGTGGTAACCATGGCATCAATTTAAAGTTATAAAATGGAGGTTTTTAGATAGAGCTTTGAGACGTTCATTTCGATCTATGGAAAGTTGGCTCAGTGCCAAACAGCGCTAGACGTTGATGAACATGAGTTATACAGTTCGAAACCTACCTGGACATCCAAATTTTTGTAATTCAATTACTGAATGAATATTTGAAAAACTTTATGAAACGAAGTTTTCATCAATTATAAGTTTAAAAAATGTATTTGAACTTGGTTGGATAAATAAAAACGTGTTTTATCTACGATTGAAAATGTGTACAATATATATATATATATATATATATATATATATATATATATATAAATTTAAAATATGTTTTCTTGTATAATAATTAAAAACATCTAAGGTTATTCAAATAAAGAATATTTTTTAAATTTATATTCAAAGCTTTTCGTTTAAAAACAGTACCAACATCATCAGGAATGATTCATACAATCATGGAAGGTATAAAACATGTGTTAAATTTGAAATAGAATTGTTTCTAAATTTATTCAAATTGCCAAGTTTATTTTGTTGCTATAACATTATAGACATTGAATATAGTATCAAATTTAGAATGTAGGCTATTTGTACTTGTTCTTTTATTAATTTCTTATTATTACTGTATTTATATATTTTGAATGCTTGATATGTGTTCATTCTTAATCCTTTAGGCCTATTAATTTCATTTATAAGTTTCATATTTTCAATATTTGGAAATTGGTACTTATTATTAATACAATGATTTGAAAAATTTGATTTATATATTTCTGGATTTTTATAAGCATTCAAATGTTTTTTTATATCTTTCTTTTAATTTTTTCTTGGTTTGACCTATATAAGTTTTATTACAGCTTTAACATTCTAATTTATAAACACCACATTTAATATTAGCAACTATATAAATGATAATCTGAAAATTCCGATATTGAATGGACTTTTTAAATTACATAAAATAGATAAACCAATAAGACCGTTAATAAATTTTATAAATGCTCCATCTTATAAAATATCAAAAAATATCGTAAATATTCTTAAAGATAAAATAAAACTAAATAATAATCATACTATCATAAATTCTATTGATCTTATTGAAAAAACTAAATGCAATCAAAATTGATGAAAATACAAAATTAATATCACTAGATATAAAAAATATGTATGCAAACATTCCTATAAAAGAAACTCTCGAAATTATAAAATCTAAATTAGAACATGAGAAATATAAAAAATTAACATTAGAAATTTTAAATTCACTCAAAATTATTTTTCATACAATGATAAAATTTATAAACAAGAAAATAGTCTTGCTATGAGGCTGCCATTATCAAAAATATTATCTGAATTATTTTTACAACAATTAGATAATAAAATAAATTAAATTATAAAAATATATGATAAAAATGGTTATTGGTTTAGATGTAGGTTTATATGTAGATGACGGAATGCATATATCGAACAATAATAATATAAATGTAACAAATATTTTGGATAAAATTAATAATAAAATCGAATTTCCTTATGAAATGGAAACAAATAATAAATTAAATTTTCTATATTTAACAATAATAGGAAAAAATGATAAATTTGAATATATGATATACCGTAAGCCAACTTTAACAATTCAAATTATACCAAATAATTCTAATCATCCATATAACCAATAAATGGCTGCTTTATATAACTTATTATATAGAATGCATAAAATGAATTAATGAATGAATGATCTTCCCCATGAATGAAGAAAATAAAATAGGAGAAAAAAACATAATTTATCACATAAAAACGGTTATAAAAAGGAAACTGTTGACTAACTTAATTATAATATTTTTAATAAACAACAAAATAATAACAAAATAAACTTACAAAACTAATAATAATAATACATATGGACTTCATTTTTATTTATAGACAATGAAATAAAACACATCACCAAATTATTTAAAGATACAAGTATTAAAATTGCATACAAAAATAATAAGCATAATGAGTAACAATAATAAAACAAATATGCATGAAAAACGTAGTGTTTAAAAAATAAAATGTGAAAGCTGTAACAAAACTTATATAGGTCAAACCAAGAAAGATATAAAGAACATTTGAATGCTTATAAAAAAATATATAAATCAAATTTTGTAAATCATTGTATTAATAATAAGTACCAATTTCCAAATATTGAAAATATGAAACTTATAAAAGAATCTCTACAGTTGATGCTACAGATTTATAGACTCGTTAGCGTCAAAGAATAAGAAATCTGGACGAAAACAAAGAGTAGATTATTTTACAATTCCTTCTGTTAGTTCACACTCTCCTTATGTATATCTTGTTCAAATTTTCTGTCGTTAATAAAGTACTTTTCATTCATTTACTCAAATTCAAATACTATTTTTTAACTTGTAATAGATGACACTTGATGTTATTACAAGTTTTTCAAATAATATATCATTAAATAAATTTAATTAATTAACTTCAGTTTAATATGAGAGAACAACCTTTCATAAAAGGGGCAAGTTATGCCAAATAGTTATTCCTTTCCATTTGGCTTAAAATAAGTGATAACATATGATTTCATAAAAAAGGGGATTTTATGTTATGCGTTAGAACAGCTGTTTTAACTCATAGGCTATATTACTTTATTTATATTAATTGTAATTATTTAATATTAAGTAATTAGAATTAAAATATTAGCTAATTAAAATTAAAGTTTTCATTGTTGAACTAAGTAGGAATCGACTTTAAAAATGTTTGTATATATTACTTGTAATCAAAATTCGGTTTACTGAAGACTAAGCCAACAGTACGATTCCAACATTTAGAATTACATCTTCAAAGCTACTGACAAAATACGAAGGAAAAATATAATCCCAGGCGGGATTTGTCGGGTTAAGTGGCTAAGGCGCATGTGGGTCTGTAATTGCCCAGGTCTACGTTGTTATTGTACATTATAATAAATTAAAAAATTACCCGCCACCCGACAGTCCGCCATATCAGTAATTGATAGCCACTTAAAGAACTGGACGCCACTACTAGGCCACAATTACACCGCAATTAAAATGGTGCGATCAACTTCTTTGCATACAGAGCGAACTAAACATGGCTGTGCGAAAGCCAATAATTTGCAACTTGTGCTAATATTTACGATTTGTTTATGGTTTGCCTGTACTTTAATGAGTGGCTGCTAGAGCTAATGCTTCTTACTTGTGGAGCGACTTGTGTCCAACATGCGGAAAGGGTGTGCTTCCCCTTTACTGTGTGCTTAGTTTTTGTATTTATTCCTTTATGAAAAGTAAATATAGTTAAAGTATAGGGCAGGGAAATTACCTGACAGAAGTGGAAACGTGTTTAACAGATATTTTCAAGATTCCAGTTAATGTAATAAGAGTATACAGTAAAAACAGATGTTTTAATAGATTCCAGATAATAGTAAAAGAATGTAGTTAAAAGATGTTACAATATATTTTAGTTATTAGAGGTTATAATGAGGTTATAGTCAAGTGGTTTAAATATAACTTAGTTATTGCAGTTATTAAATAGAAAATAGATAATAGAAAACCTATACATAATGAATAAAAAAGTTTAATTGCAGTCGGTTCTTAAAAAGTGTAAAATGCGCCTAGAAGAATTTCGTTTCAAAATTGTGGTAAAAATATCGACTTCCAATATAATCAATCATTTGAAATAACGTTTATTGGAAATAAATAATTATATATATATATATATATATATATATATATATATATATATATATATATATATATATATATATATATAATACGTTTTCTTGTTTAATAATTTAAAACAACATAGGTTATTCAAATACAAGAATATTTATTAACTTATATACAAAGATTTTCGTTGGTAAACAGTACTAACATCATCACGAATGAAAATTACAATAAGCTTACATTATTGTAATTTTCATTCCTGATGATGTTGGTACTGTTTGCCAACGAAAGCTTTGGATATAAAATAATAAATATTCTTGTATTTGAATAGCCTATGTTGTTTTAAAATATATATATATATATATATATATATATATATATATATATATATATATATATATATATATATATATATATTATGCACGGTTGATCGCACCTTTTAGCGTAGGCCTACAAGCCATCTTTTAGACAACTCTGAGGAAGGCGGAATTAGATTGTAAATATTAAGGTCTGCAAGGATCTTTATTTCACACATTAACAACAAGTTTACTATTAATAGACAGTTTAAGCTATTTATTATGACGCGAAGGAATTTGAACAGAAATTGTATTACGTTACACTTTCGTTGGGAATTACTTTGGAAATTGCCTGCAATTATAAACACTTTCTATTCGTTATTACGTAAAACAAATTTTACCAAGCTCACCTACTACAAATATTTAATTTAATTTTCTAATTTCATTGAAAGCTTATCCTTTCAAGTATTTTTATGTTCATTGTAAGATATCAGAATTTCTCTTTTTCTTTACATATTTGCCATACGATATCGACAACAGCCTCAACCTAACCATCTGCGCACTTCGACCAATAAGTTAGGCTAGTTAGACTAGTTCTTGAATTCTGAGAACGACCTTGCGCAGGTCGACCGCATCAATTTTCAATTTAAAATTACTAAAAAAAAGTACAAAGGTCTAAAATTGTCAGCCTGGGAATAATAACATATTTATAAACATAAAAATAAAATAACCAACGAACGTATCCACAGCAAATCCATATATATATATATATATATATATATATATATATATATATATATATATTCAGACTAATAAACAAAGTAGTAGTAAATATACGCAAGAACGGGCTATAAAAATCTCTCTCGTAAATTAAGATGCTTCAAGAGATCGACCGGAAACAGCAGTGAAAATGAAATAACTGCATTTCCTTCCAAAAACCGATTTGCAAAATTAACAAAAAAGATTCTTGCTAGATTTGCTGTAAGTGTACACACTAGCAACCATACATCCCCTGCTACATTAATATTCTTACAATGAACGTGTACTTTAACACGAGGGCTGGAACAGCCAAGTCTCCAATTAGCCTCGGCGTGTTTGGCGAGACAGCGACTGCCCATGCATCACGCTTCGTATCAGGAAATACGCGTTTAAAGCTTGAAAGTACAATTGCCCACACTCCATCATTCTTGCCGTTTGCAGCCACGTTTTTACAATTTACAAGACATCTCTGTCATAAATAACTCAGGTTTAGCGCGCATGTCTGTGTGTACTTGACGCATGCGCGTTACCGTAATAAATTGAAATGCAAGTGCCGTTTTTCAAAAAAAATATATACTGCCATAACACCGTATTCAAATATTTATGGAACATGTAAGGATATGGAATTATGGAATTTATAGAATTATCAACTTGGACAGGCACGCATACGACTTAATGAATTAGATTTATTATTCAGGACAAAGTCCTGACCGACTGTCGACGATTCGACACTCAAAGAATATATTCGTTAGATACTGAAAAAACGTATAATACAAAATGTAGGGAAATTTAACGGGAAAATGCAAAAATAAAAAAAACCGTCTTTAAAATAGACGTGTCTTGAGATCACAAATAGAGACTCCATGTAGAGAGCTGCAATATGAACACTAGATGACGCCGCTCTCTCGTCACGCGAGTTACCAAGTAAGTTACCATTTGTATAAAATTATATAACCAAAATATATTCATTGACTTTATTCATAGATTCGATTAGCGAAATCGTCGACATTGTAAGAAATAACAATCTGTAAAATGTATAGTCTAAATTAAAACAAACTGAAGAATTTGTTATGAAACGTTATATTATTTAATGTAAACAAAATTAGCTCAAAGTTTCAAAAACATAAACCTGAGATTTCAAGAAGTTACGCTTCCAATCTCACATTTTATTTTTGTACTTAAAAATGCCCGAGAGAGGCCGCGACGAGGGTTGCTAGATTTATGTAAAATTACTCTCATAGAAAGAAGGGAATGACCACTCAACAACTGGATGAGGCCTGTGTTTATCCGAAGAGTGTAGGTTTTACAATCAGTGGGTCTCCCAAATAAAGTTAAAATAAAATTCACAAAGATGTCCTACAGTCTTCCGCAAAAGTCCCACAGAACATGTATTTATTATTAATTCTATAATCTAATTACTATTATCATTCTATAATCCCTATAAAATCTTTGTAACTATTAAGGTCTTTAATTACCGAAAATAATTCACCTTAGTTTCTACAGCGTTCTCAAATTTCCAACAGCCTACACGTTTCAGATACTTGTCATCTTTAGAAGCCGCTTCCTAGACGCATTCTCTGCGTAAGTCTTTTAAAAACGGAAAGTTTATTAAAACAAGCAGTTCAATAAAGTTTATCACTTTAAATTTACCAGAACAGACAAATTGAAAACTACCACTGCTCGAGTGTGCAGGGTCGCATTCACGAGATAATACTAAAGAGAGGCCACTCGCTACCTTGAAGGGGAAGGGATCATGTATTGAGGGTAGGTGACAGAGAAGAGTCCATCTCCTGCTCACGCTAAGGGTGGTAAATGGTAAACATATTTTATAAATATAAAAAATTATTTAAATTTTGAATAGCTTACAATAACAAAGAACGTACAAAATATAGAACAGTAGTGTTTTGTTGGTACGCCAGTCGGACCTACTGAACTTTGTACTTGATGTCTCTGCTCTATCAAGCTATGCACTTCCAATATAAGGCCTATATTATTATAGGCAGACGTCTTTTATTCTCAGAAAGTAGTTAAAACTTGAAACTATAATTTAAAATTTGTTATTTATTTTTCCTTCCTTCTTAAAAATATAGTAATATGTTGTGTATTAAAATTGTCTCTTATTTAAATGAGTGCTTGATTGTTTTATTGTTACAGGGTTGATGAGACTGTGACAACCGCGGAAAGAAATGTTTTTGTTTAAACTTATATATTTATATTAATTTAAACATTTCTTAAATGTACATTCAACGAAAAGTAATACAATTCGTTAAGGCTTGTAAGTCAAGGCTTGGACTCACTTTTGCAACTTTTCACAATTTGAAGGAAGCAAACATTTTGGAGTAAAGTCGGGTTTACCTGCGACAGGTGTCAAGTCGCAGAGTTTGTCAGGAACAAACAACCGGGCCGAACGATCATTTACCCTCCTATAAATAAGGGGGAGATGAGAGGACCAAAGAGGGATTTTGTGTTTTAAAAACAGTCGAGATTGTTGGTTGCAGCTGAAAGCTGAATTCATCTCAGCCCCTTTTGACATAATTACAGACCTTTCTTCACATTTTGACCTGTTATTCCACTTAATTACAGATGTTTTGATACAGCCCTTGGAATGGTTTTACAAATTAGGACGCCTTCCCACGTTCTTCCTTTCAAATTGTCATTGTGTCTAAATTCATTTTAAGACAAATTACTAAAACAACAGGGCCGGAGAAGTGTAACTTCATATAATGTCATTTACAAAATAAAATCACGTAAATAATTAAGAAATATCATAACCTTCTTCAAAGACTTTCAGCCCTTAATACTTGAATTTTCTGTAGATATTTATGGCGTAAACTCATAAAACACTGATAGAAACAAAACCCTACTTACTATTGCAACTTTATTTACATTTTTTTATTTTAATTTTACAAAATGTCATATTTATACTATTTTAGAATTTAATAAATAAATTAACTTATTTAACAAGATTAGCTTAGGCCATTAACAAGTGAAAATTTTGGAGAAATATATTTATCATTATTATATTAAAAATATATTTCCCTAGTGATTCATTTAAAATTACTTCTAGTGTAGACTTCAGTAGGAATACATAAAGTAGCACTGTCTTGTGATTTAATCAAATATATTATATTTCTAAAAATACAAAGAATTGAATTTTAAAATGTTTAACATAACCTCCAACTAACCTTTAAGTGCAGATTAAAACACCGGTTTTAAACCAGCACCTGTTAAAAACATCATTATGCGCATGCTTTTCATTCGGAAATTTGATACCAACTCGAAGGTATTCGGATACCGTAGTTTACATTCCTTATGCATCTTCAAGGGTTGACGTCACGTTCTACAGATTCACTACTATAGACGCATGCGCAATAAAGCTTTCGTGTAAACGATACTCTTTTATTTTGCATGGATAAAAAATGGCTGATCATATTGTAACTGAAAAAATAATAAAAAAATGACTTCGTGAGTACTGAAGTGTGCGTAGTAATAAAGACTGTAAATAAAAAGGAATCTATAAGACGATAATGCACTTATATAATTCAAGAAACAATAGCAATTGTTTTATTAGAGTTTACAATGGAGAAAAAATCTTAAAATCAAATTGTCAACATTTAGAAAAGTAAAATTGTTTCAAATAATTCGAATCACATCTTAACAAAACAAAAAAGAAAATGACGGTGTTCATTGCCAGTAATATTCTGTATATATTCCAATAAATAATGTAAACAGCAAAAAAGAGAAAATTACTTATTACCAGATACAAACCGAAAACTGATAATTTTAATTGAAAAATAATGAAAATAACTATTAATAAAAATTATATATAAAGCCGAAATATAATATAAATAAATAAATATAATATATAATCCCAAAAATAGATGAAAAAAATCAATTAGGACATTTAACTATATAGAACTAGATCCCAAATAAATTTGTTTTCTAAAATACAAACATAAAAAATAACCTCTACAATAAGAAAGGTAATTCGACAGATAAAGTTATAAGTCTAGTAAAGATAAGAGTATTAAAAATGAAAAGAGCGCGATTAAAAAAAAATAACGGCTGTGTTACATTTAATGTGAGGAAATTAAACTAATTATTAGAAATATAAAAGGAAAATCTTATTGCTTATATAATAAATAACGTAATATCCATTAAATATGGCATCACACTTGATTATGCACTTACATATTTAGCAGATATAAGTAATATGAAAATAGTTAGGAAAATAAAAAAAGCTATGAATAAAAAAAAAAAAATAATAATAAGAGTTTGAAATGAATAAACCCACTAATAAAGGCGAATTTTCTGAAGAACAGATCAAAGTATTGCACAATAATAATACAATATATAAACTTATGTATATAAAAATATATATCTGAAAGTTTGGCTTCACTGTATATGTAGTGTAAATATAACGCAGGTGTAACCTAATTGTTTTAGTACTGTAAGATCTGTGGTGTAGTTTAGACTATGTTGACTGGCGAAAACTTGAAATAAAACCTCGACAGTGTCTGTTTTTGAAAATTCTTGTTGTTAGGCCTTTACAAAGTCAGAAAGGTTTTTTTACATAGGAAACGATGTTATCGTGTTAAAATCTGTCACAACCATTTTAAACTTGTTGCTCTCAAACAGCCCACAAACATGAAAGACTAAAGGAGGGGGAAAGGAGGTGTTAAATCGAGGGCATTGGTGAACCTAAAGACCAATTAAAGGTGCGTAACATTCGAAGAGACCAAAAATAAAAACGTTTTCGATAGAAGATATCATTTGTACGTCCCTTTCAGGAACACAACGAAGTGTTTTCCGCCTTTAAGTGTTTATTTTTTAAGTTGTATTTAGTCTTGACAAACGTTTTATTTCTTTGGTCTGCCTAAAGTGCTTGTAGTTTTGTGCGGAAAGATTTTTTTTTTTTTTTTTTTAAATTGATAAATTGTTACTTTGTATCTGGACTGTCGAGCCGAAAGTTTATAAGAATAAATATTGTTTTTATCATTTCAGAACAAAAAGAAATAAAACTTTTTGCTTTGATATTATGTTCCTTGGATTGGAAACAACTACCAGAGGTGCTTATTAGCGTCTCTTGGCATCTCTAAAAGAAATTTACCCCTTCGAGGATATAAAAACCACAAAAAGTGTCATCTGAGTCTGGACATACAAAGCGTGATGGCATATTTCATTAAGGGTAGCTGAGCTTAAGTGCAGAGGATGGAAGCGCTTCTGGGAACCAACTTAGAACGAAGTCTAGTGCGTGGCAAATTTGCTTGTCCAGTCACATTGGCATCTGTGTTTGTAAGAATTTATTTTTCTAGAGACGTTTTAAATCGTCTTGACACAATTTGAAGCTAGCGGAAACATTTTATTCGTACTGCTTCAAAATGGCAATTAAATAAAAGTTTTAGATTTACTTTCGCTTTACCTGTCTGCCAGTACGTCTTTGTAACTTTTCCTTCCGAGCATCAAAATCTTTCGCAATTCTTCTCTGTTGAGAGTTTGATCTTTATTTACGACCACATGTACAACTCTTTTCTAACAGCTTCTTTTAATGATCGTCTTGAATTCATTTTTCCTACATCGCTTAGCGTTCATACCATTATAGGAGTATGCATATTGTCTGTTTGCATTTATTTGACAAGGCGTATTTAACTAACTGTTTTATGCTCTTAGCTTCAATTTTCCTTCTTTTTAAATTGCATTTGTCTTCTATTCCTTTGTGCACTAAGTCGCTTACAAAAATGGAATGTCGGAGGTATACAAATGAGACAGCTACCATAATAATTTCTCTAAATTAATGTCAATTATTAATTTACATATACTTACTAAAAATTTCTTTTGTGTGACTCAATGAATCAGGTTAGTGATCAATAAATTTAAGATGATAATAATCAATGACAGGCGATCAATTTTCAATAAGAACCGACATGCTTTGACCAGTTTTGCGTGTAAAATATATAGCAGAAATTCGCGTCTGTTTTAGATTTAGTCGAATGAACACAGCCTTTAATAAATCAAGATTGTCGAGGAAAGAGTTTAATAATGTTCGGTATTCTCAACATTTATATTTAGAAACTCAATTTTTCCCATGGTTCTCGATGAGTGAGATTGATGATTCCACTAGTCTAATGAGGAGGTCCCTCATCACCCGTCAAGCACACACTGCGTGCGGCTCTAAAGGGTTCACCGGCAGAATGAGGACAAACAAAGACCCCCCTCTCGCCTGAAAAATTATTATTAGTTGCTTGGAGAACGAAACGAGTAAATATTTTATTACAGATGCCGTCCTGCATTGGGCGCATACAGTAAGGAACGGACGCGCGATGATAGTAGGAAGGGGGCCAAACTGGTTCTGGAGATGACAAGACATGAAAGATGGACAGGTAAACACAAGCTCACCTCAAACTCTGACCTCGAGACTATAAAACCGTCCTCTGGTAAATCTATCAACAGCTGATGCGGTTGTAACTTTGACGGACGTCCCTACCAAAGGCGATACAGATGTTTTACAGCTGACAGCGAACTTCGCTTGTTATTAATGTTCCGAGGACATTTTATAAATCAGGCTTCAATTAGATATGAACAAAGGTTAGACAGTGTTATTTTCGGAATGTCTATAGAGGAACCAAGAGTGACAGCGTCATATTATTCGACGTAAAATATTAAACGTAATAGAGGACGCTTTAACAGCCAGATGTTTTATTATTAGACTGGAAATGTAATCAGTTTTTAATCATAAAACTTGGACAGTTGCCAGAGGTATTTTCAACATTAATCGATGTAAATTAACAACTAACTACTCACTTTAATAACTAACAGTACCAAAATAAAAATAATTAATAAAATCTCTAAACCACCGTTAAAGTTTTCATTTATTTAACACCTTATGCACATTTCGACAGCAATCCTCCTCTGATATAATTTACAAAATAAACTACATCATTAAAGGTGTAAATGTACCCCAATTACACCATAACTGAGGTCAGGGTTACACTGCTAGCCTGCAGTATTTCCTTGCATTTTGAAGGAATACGCCAATATCCTACTTCGGACATAGTTCGCTGGTGCTGGGAGCAGTGAAGGGTGACGACTTATACGGGCAAAACCGACCTACTCTCTACTGGGTCCAGAGAGAAGTGTTTATCCACCACTCTTGGAATATGTCACGCCTGGACCTCACCCTTACGCATACGAGTCTTCACATATCTTCCCGTATCCCCATCCGCAAAGTGAGTTGATAAAAGACGTTTCTCTACGAGTGACTTTCAGGGATGCCCTGCCCGCTGCATGATCGACTTTCAATGTTCCTGATAACGGATAATTCTGACACTAATTTGGTTAAGTGTTTTATTAATACCTACGCAGATTTTGAGTCACGCACACGCACGCCTAAGCGTATCAAAACTATGATCTTCGGGAGCTACCCCTCTATTACCCAAACAACATATCCTAACCAACGACTCTAATCAAACCATGTCATCTAATACTTCGTTACCTAACAACGAGCATATGCGCAAGAGAATGACGTCACACAATAACGTTTAGAAACTGTAATGCTACATGATTACGTTAATCGTGGTGAGATAAGACAGAGTAAATAACTTAATTCTTGGGGCATCGTATCGTCTAACCGATATTTAATAAGCTGCGGTTGGTCGGGCCGTGGTGTATGCCTGCCATAATGGAGGTATTGACCTCGGCGCAAGATTTCATCAGGTGTTGCGGAATGCTTCATGTATCACAGAAACCTGTTGGCGAGTGTAAAATCTAGAAAAGCCATCAATTAGCCGAACACCGTACTCGTGTATCTGCTTCACTGATTTGCCCGTGTTGTAGAAATAGTAATGGAAATAATATTTTTCTAGTTTTTACATTCAAGGCTGTTAAAGACGTAGCCTAATCTGTAAACCTTAACATAACCTTTTCTGTTTATACGAAACTGCGTTCACAACTTGTGTCAACATTCAAAAACGTGTTACTGAGACACGGCTTCAAAAACGTGTTACTGAGACACGGCTTCAAAAGCGTGTTAATGAGACAGGGGCTTCAAAAACGTGTTACTGAGACACGGCTTCAAAAACGTGTTACTGAGACACGGCTTCAAAAACGGCTTTGGTACTGAGAATGTCACAATTATAGCGGCGTGAAGATAGTTCAGGTAGCCAGGAAACAACATCTCAGAGAAAATTATGAATTTATTTCTAACTGCATGAGCTTTTAGAAATAAACAAGTAATACAAAAAAATATAAAGTCAATTTCTACTTAAATCAACAAAGAAAAATTTTATTTTATTTTATTTTTATTTTATAATTACAATTAATATAAATATGTATATACATATGTCAGAATAAGAATACTAGGTGGCAAAATAGAAAGCAAATTTCCTTGTAATTTTCCATTTCCCTTTCTATGTGTAGTGTTGGACTATTATTTTTGTTTGTTACTATTTATATGCTCTTTTTTCGTCGCTTACATTTTGTTGTAGTTTCTTTTCGCTTTCCTTATGCATTGTCCGTTTGTGAAGCAAGGTTCGAAAACGTTAATCCAGTTTGTTTATTTTATTCTTTTCGTTCATTGTTAATCCTAAAGCATTATTTATGATATTTTGTGGTAACCACGGGAACAATTTAAGGTTATACAATGGAGGTTTTTCATACAGATCTTTGAAAAGTTCTTTTCTAGCTGTGGAAAGTTGGCTCAGTGCCAAAAATCGCTAGACTTCGAACATGAGTATACTCCGTTCAAATCCGAGTTAGACCCAAACATTTTTATAATTTAATTATTAGATAAATATATTTGAAAAACTGTATTGCCATCAGTTGTCATCCACTATAGGTTACAAATATGTATTTGAACTTGATTTGGGTGCATAATAACGTATTTTATTGACGACTGAAAATTTGTACAAGATAGGCCTATATATCGGGAGAGTGTGACCTAATAGAAATAACTTAATAATAACATTAACTATAAAGGATGAAGAAAACCATAACATTATTCATTGAAACATGAGTCAACCGCTCAGAATTTTATAAAATTTCCGTACTTCTTCAGGTAAAAATTTCTCAAACTTACACGAAGTAAAGAAATTAATAAAAACATAAAAATAGTGTTTGAACATTTATGTGTCACAATTTAGTTATTGTGATTTAATTTTATGTTTAGCCACTATGTGCCACTGCTGTATCTAGAATGTATATATAGAAGAGTATTTTGACATTAAGTGAATTAAAAAATAAAACATTTTAAAAGACTAATTATTAGTTATATAGCTATGTTTATTTTTTAACGTTTTACGGTTTGTAATGTGGTGAAAAAAATTTCACTATATTTTTTTTTAAACCTGTAGTATTAAACGTATCTCGATAAATTAGAAAAAGTTGAAATTTCTATGTTGAATAGCTTTGTTTTGAAAAGTAATAGAATAAAAGCGGACAAAGGAAGCTAATAATTTCCATAAGGAACCAGTTTAAAAGTAGTTTTATTTCATTAGCTGAAAATTTGCTATTTGAGAACTTTCTACAATAAACACTACTTAAACGATTAGGCAACCGGCATAACACAGCTCTATATGTCTAACAAGAATATCTGCTGAAGTAAGCGACGCTTCCCAAGCAAACCATGATTTTGCCAGTACCTGGGGAGCTTCATGCATCTTCTTAGGTTGCGGGTAGACACTTGTCTTCGCCGGTTATGGACAGATGTCCTTCAGATACGCTACCCTGCCCACGTGACGACATAATTCCTCTCAATCTCCAGTAACAAGCGATCATTATGTCCTTATTTATCCTTAAAATATCCTGTATATTTTGTTTTCCTTACAAGGGTACGTAACGGGGACACCTCATAGCAGGAAGGCCTACTTCAAGTAAGCAAGACTTCGGACTTGACTCCATGACCCTCCCTACGTCCCCTGACTAAGGGGGTTTGTCCCTATCTTGTCTCTACCTTTACTTTCCAATACTTCGTAGACGATACAGTCCTACTGAATGGTTGCGTTACCATTCCTCTTGCCTTTAAATTTTTAATCGTTAATAAACTAGTTTTTTATTCATCCAATTGAGTTCAAATACGTTTTTTTTAATCTTTAGTGGATTACAATTGATGTTAATACAGTTTGTAAAAATATTTATTCATTAATTACATTTTAAAAAGTTGATGTTTCGGTGGGGTTCTAACTGAATGACTACATGTTTCAGGTCCACACTATGACACTGAGCCAACTTTCATATAGCTAAAAATCTATTACTTAAAGATAAATATGGAATTATAAGAGAAAGGCTCCTTGCAATAGTGAAACATTACAAGAGATGGATAGAATAATAAATTATAGTTCACCATTTACTGCATAAATTAGAAACGAGAAAAGCGAATAGTAAAAAACATAAATAATAGTCCAACACCATATCCTGTATGGAGAGGGAAATGGAAAATATAAAGAAAATTCGCTTTCTATTTTTCCACTTAATTTTGTGATTCTGTCATGCGTATGTACGTATTTATATTAAATGTAATTATAAAATAAAAGTAACTAAAATAAAATTTTCTTTGTTGACCTCAGTAGGAATTGGCTTGATTTTGTTTTATATTACTTGTTTCTTCGTCTATATCCTCTACTATGACTCCAAAAGAGAGAATAACTCAAAGGGGTAAAACGGGTCACGAGGGCCATGCTTTTCTCCCACTTCTTAGAAAAAACGTTGTGTGCCCTAGCTTCAATCCTGCTCATGATCCTCCATCATAGGCTACCCACATTCCTTTAGTGGATCAAATCAGCTGGAATTTCAAAAGGCAGACATCTGTGTCGGGAACGTACTGTACTCTAGAGCGCAAAGGAACTAACCAAATGTCTGGTAGGTTTGAATAGCTCCCAGATTGAGACGATCGTTAAGAGGAGAATTCAATCAGCATATTGGGGGCAAGGAAGGGTCGGATCCCCGTAGAGTTCATTGCAAAGAGTATCGTCTTTCACCCGTAATGGCCGCTACCTGCGGCACCCGCCTTGTTCCACAGTTACAGTTCCCTGGTGCAGACGACGATAATTTAAAAACATCCCGGTTTTGTTATTAATATTAATAATTTTATTCTTTTAAAAATGAAAATATGTTAGCTAAGTTCTTTAATCTTTTGATGTGCTATTTATTTGCTTACGTGCTAACAGATATTTTCCTTTTTAGGTTGCTAATTTATTACTATCATTCAGGTTTCGTGGTTACCAAACGTAGATGATATGATTACTACTAAAAGCAGCAAGTACTATCAAAGCCCTAAGAAAGGCAACAATATAGTATAACCTACTTTAAACACTTGAATTGTGCCTTAGCTGATCAAATATAACATTTTTCCATATATACCTTGCAGGTTGGGACAAAAAACTTTTCAAGTTGTCCAAACAGTAAATAATAATAACGCAAAAGGGCAATGTAGCATTATATATAACGTAAATCTTTTTTGCTCTCGCCCTCTTTCTCTCTAGTTTACTTCACCTCTCTCTCCTATGTATATATATATATATATATATATATATATATATATATATATATATATATATAATATGTTTCTTGTTTATTAATCTAAAACAACATAGGTTATTCAAATATAAGAATATTTATTAGGCATATATCTTGCATTATTGTATTCTTCATTCCTGATGATGTTGGTACTGTTTGCCAACGAAATCTTTGAATATAAATTAATAAATATTCTTGTATTTGAATAACCTATGTTGTTTTATATATATATATATATATATATATATATATATATATATATATATATGTATGTATATATGTATATATATATATTTATTTATATTTATATGTATCTATATACACACACGCAAAAATACATACACACACACAAAACACACATATACATCATATATGAACCCTATGTGTGTGTGTGTGTGTGTGTGTGTGTGTGTGTGTGTGTGTGTGTGTGTGTGTGTGTGTGTGTGTGTGTGTGTGTGTGTGTGTGTGTGTGTGTGTGTGTGTGTGTGTGTGTGTGTGTGTGTGTGTGTGTGTGTGTCAATAAACGTCTATATTAAATAAAATAAAATATCGATTTATTAAGATTTAATCAATGTAATTTGAAAGACTGCTAATTTTTTATGCAGACATTGTTTTCTCATTTATTTTTAAGAACAGAGAAATATAGAATAATATTCCTGTAAGGTAGAAGGTCAAACGAATAATCGAACCGTCAGCTCGATATGATATAGACAGCGAATAATACCTCTAAGGGATATTAATCGTGGGTGGAAATAAAGTCGAGTCGAGGGTTGGTAACAATCATGGTCATCTACCTGGAAGCAGGGAGTGGGTCACTTCACCCAGTATAACCTCCTACAGTAATTAATTTTATTGATACCAAAGAAGAAAATGTAAAATGTTTTACAAATAACACTTTTCACTTGAAAGTTAACGATGTTTTGAAGCTCCATAATATCTGTTCAAAGATTATATTTTATAAATATTAAAACATATGCAGTGCATTGTTAGTGAATCCATTTTGTAACGGGCAGCCTGTATTCTATGTAACAGTTGTCCATTTGTCCTTCTTTAATGGTCTGGGCAATGAATTATTCATGAGAATTTGGAAATTACCCTTCAACTTTTCATTTTTATATCTCCAACGAACAGGCTACCGGTTTCTCTAAACACCATCCTACAGAAGTATTAAAACTGGAAAACAAAACTCAAGTAGCGTTGGCGAAACTCCAGTTGTCTGTTTCGTCGCGTACTGCTACGTTGTAAATAGGTCGCAGCGAGTTATCCACGTTTTATCAACGAGATAATCAAAGTGTACAATTAAATGATACCTAGATACAGGCGATACGATCGGCTGAAAACTCGTTCCCGCGGCCACAGATTGAAAGTAAATCGATCTGTGGTCACGTTGTGCAAGTATTAACAGGTGTTTGAAATACGACAGTATTGGAATGCAGGACGTGTTGTTAACCAAAGGTAACCCATAACTACAGCACGACTGCAGAATTCCTGTGGCGCAGTAAACTAACTAAAACGCTCTAGTTTTTATTGTAAATTTAACCTTATCATTACAATTACATAAGATAATCGTCTTAGGCTCAACCGTCTCGATACTATCCAGATAATACATATAAATTGTCTTTATCTTTTCTATTAATTGATTATATAATGTAGAGATATTATATTTATAACACATTTGATTACTCCAAACATTATCTCACATTAGATTGTGTTCATAAACGTTGTTATCTATTAACAAAATTATTATGAGTTTATTCAAATAGAAAAAAATAATTTGGGCAGTAAAAATTAACAAAAAAAAACTGAAAACAATACTATTCTGTATATATTAATTTAAATATAATTTACCCCAAGAAACACGTTTAGTAATTGGAAGAATGCTTAAAGGTTTTAAAATATTTAGATATTAATAAATTATTCAACGTTATAAAGTTATGAGTTATTCAACGTTCATAAATAAACAATTTGTCAAATAATTGTTTAAATTAAAATTTCTGAAAACATTTCGATACATTCCAGATATTAGAAGAACTCTCTCGGATTTTAAAGTATTTTTGTTGTAAAGTTGAGTTCTAAAACTTACAAAGAAAATATTTGAAAGTCCTCCTTAACGTAAGACATCTATGATATTACAACAAATTAAATAAAACTGTTCTATAGCGCATGCAACTGACAAAAGTAAGGAAAACATTGCATACAAAAGGGCCCCATAATTGATTCTGATGCCATACATACACAGAATGAAATGACTAGAGTTTCAATGTAGTATCAAGTGTATTTTACTAAAAGTATGAGGTTAAACGTTGGAGCCACCATAACTTATTTTGGAACAAAGTGTGGTCGGTTTTTAATTAAATAATACAATACACCCTCAACACAATAATACCTTTAGTTTCTGGTTGCTTTAGAGAATGGTTGTTTTACAACCGAAACTTACACAAGGTCATTGAAAAATTATCGTTGTAAGAGGGTGTTTCATTTTAATTATAATTTGTAGCCTACGTTAAACCTGAAACTAGAAAAAGCTTAAATTCGTAAAAATAATAGATAAACCGTATAAAACTGGAGATCCGGCTTGGCTTCTGATTCTTTCATAGTTTCTGGAGAAATGAGTATTTAAAGAAATTATAAAAGATAAATTTTTATTACTTTCTATTTAAAAGGTATAACATGTTTCTAGATTATTTGAAATGTAAACAATTAGTTTCATGCAAGAGATATCAGCAGGATATGGGGTTAATATTCTTGCGTTAGATTACAGTTCTAGAAATAAATACTTTATAAACAAAATGCATCCAAATATTATATATAAATATACTTAATTTCAAACATGTTTGATTTTTTTTAAGTGAAAATATTCGATGTTAGAATTTGGGCAGGAGCGACCGTACATTCAATATTTCGAAACTAGATAGCGCTGAAGTCAATTTAAAAAAAAAATAGGAATTTGAGCAGGAGTTTACAAAGATATAAACACATTCTTAACAGAAGTTGATGACATAAATAAACTTAAAAGTAGGGTTATTGATCATGTAATAATTTGTAATTGAAATTTAAGGTATGATTTGGTTTTCTCATCCCGCTCTTTCAGCCTGATGGGCATGGATGACTTAGTGGATGCCAGGCGTAAGGGGATTTGTTGTTTTAGCGTTGAGTTTTTAAATATTATATAAGTATAAAAACGCAATTTTAAAATATATTGTGAAGTTCTATGCCTTCTAGATATGTTTATTACGGGACGACACAACCGATAGAAATGAATTCTTCTTTATTTTCGGGAAACACATTTCGATTTTAAATATATACATTTCAAGAAATTTGACCAAACAAAAAACTAGCTGATACGGATTTTCTACATCCCAAAAATAATACTACCTACTAGTACTTTTACACTGTGATGGGTCTAGTCATCGTTACTTACAGCCTAGTAGAAACCCAAGACTAGGAGCACTACGTGCTTTGTCCTCAAAGCCAACGGTTCTATTATTAGGGATGACTTAACTATCCTTTTATTATAAATTCATTTAAAAAAAATGTTTTGTGAAACCTAATACAGTTAGTTTACACGCATAAGATAAAAAATAATAAAAACCCTAATATACAATAAAAATTTCACGCAGTGCACTCTATTCTGATAACAAATTTTTATTTTGTTCAGTAAGACATTTTTAACATTTGACAACTATTGGATAAAATAGTATAAATGGTTTCCTAAATGCGAACTTGTGTAATTGTGAGTTTTTGTATTGTAAGTAATAAAAACAATTATAAGTAGGAATTTAAAATAATTGCAACAAGCATTTAATTAAAAACATAAACAATTAATACATAATTTTTTTTTGTAACTCTTGCATTTGTATATCCTCAGTTGTTTCTTTGTTAATAACTGAGGGTTTTTTACAATTACAAAAAAACATGTTTAAAAAATTTTGAATTTGTATATCCATAGTTGTTTTGATATTATAAAATAAATGATATTATCTGCATCGTATAGCTTTATATTGCATTCGTATATTCATCATATAACTTCATTAAATTAAATTGTTATTAGATGTAGCTATATTGTTGAATAGGAAAATATTTATTTAAGTCGTTTCATAGTTTATGTTTGTAATTATATTTATTGTGTTTGACAAAAACAATTATTTTTGAAATTTTAATGCTTTCAGATGGATCATAAAATCATCCTTACAATGATTAAAATGTTGGCTTGAAAATAGGAAAGACTGTTGGCCTACTAATCTTGGTATTTTCGTGAGGAGCCATTATACCAGTTATTGTTAACTAATCGATATATTTAATTAGGTTGTAATTTGCTCTAATATGTTACAGCTTGTTTGACAGTTACCTGGGCAGGGGGTCGTGTATGGCCTACGTCAGTCAACATCAAGCAGAAAACAGGGCGTCAAAGACTGAAACATTTTACCGCATAAATATTTACCGCCGTAAAACAGTTGACAATCTGAACGCATCGATCGGGCAGTAAAACGATCACCTGCATTGTTGCCATGGCTTGCGGATTCCCAGAGTGACAAGAATAGCGAACACAAGGCGATGGGCTGCATACGTTCCCACGCAAGAGCACGTGGGTTTGCCCAATGCCCGAACACCATTTAAACTAACCTAAACCTAGGACTTACACGGTAGTGGGACATAATTTGGGCTTGTAAATCGTAAAATATATCAATGCTAAATTTCAAATAAACACGACTTACACTTCGTTTTAAAATTAAATGCTTTGTAATAAATATCGGCAAAATTGTTGTTTTAATGTCCAGTATTTATTTCTCTTACAACACTACAACTCAATGTCCACAGCCATTGTTAAACAGTATTTTATGCCAGGTATTTGCTGTCCTTAAAGGGAGAAATTTGCACAAAGGATGTCTCGAAATTATGTCTTTTGCAATTACAAATAACATTAACGCATGACTTCAAGATTTCTTATTACATTCACCACAGAAAGATTTTAAAGTGAAAACTTTTATAAGGACGAATATAAAAACTTATTGAATGGACATGAACGTACAATCTCGCGTCAGTATAATTTCCAATAGATTGATAGCGTCAGTGTAAATTTCATCAGGTTACGCAATGAGTCACCTCAAAGTGAATGAAATGATAACACATGATTTCATGCAACAGCTGATTTAATCTTATACTTTACGTTGTAAAATAACTGTTTCGACACGTAGATTATGTTAGTTTATTTATTGAACACTGCTAAGGCAGAAGATTATTAATAAATGTTTCGAATGTTTAATAAATATATTAAACAAATATTTAAATTTTGTTAAATCTTAATATAAATAATTTATGTAACAATGTTAATAAGGGACGTATTTTTAATCCAGTTTTTGAAAAGAAATCATTCTTAGGCGCGTCTGATAAAAAAATGTTTTGGCAATTTCTCATTGCGCAAAATTAAATGTTTTACTCAATTCTAAAGTTCTGTAGACGTGGCTGTAAATGTTTTCCTTCAGTCGGCACGCCTCCGAGTGCCAAAACCTAAATGTTTAATACATTTTTTATAAGAATTAAATTATTATTTTAATAGTATTTTGCTTTATAGTAATTTTGCTTTATTTAGGCCTTGGGTTAAATAAACTAGAGGGATGACAAGTTCGAGGGTACAAAGTCCGAACTCACTGGTTCTCATCATGGCTGTAAAGTTTGCACTAATTATAACCAGTTTATTTAAGAATCTTCGAAGTTCTACCTAATGATATGTTTGCATCCCCTCCACCTTCCAAGTTACCGTTTTTCTTGCTTTTGTTCTTTCCCGCATTTTACACGTTTGTAAGCACCCTGTCTGATTTGGTTACAGAATTGTTTATGAAAAACATGAAAATGGTTTGGAATACAGAGATGCTTGGAACGTCACGTAATTGACTTCTATTAAATAGAAATTAATATTTAAAAATAATATAATTAAAATTTTTTTCAATTACAACTAAATAGACTCCGTCACTTTAGTAGACAAACGTGGAGTGAAGGGTGACTAAGCCAGGGCCTTCAGAATTCAAAATTTAATATCTGCACTACATCTGTTACATAGATTGCCTGTTTATAATTTTATATAATTTTTATTAGAAAATACACATTTTCATTGAGTTATGTAGCTCTAAAAGAAAAGTTTTTCTATAGTACAAAATGAATAACTTAATTGAAAACATCTATTTCTCCAGAGTTTCAAAGGAATCAAACAAACATTGTTTACTAAGCGTAATAATTAATTATTAATTTTTCTATTTATATAGAATTATATATTGGTGGTATATATAAATATTCTATATATATATATACATATATATATATATATATATATATATATATATATATATACACCACACACACACACACGCATATATATATAATAGGGATATATATTGTTGTATATATATTTATTCATTATATACATTTTCAGTAACTAGAATGAGTCATTTGATTAAATAAATAATAACAAAATAATTATATTTATTGAATTAAATTTACAAATATAATTTAAAGTTAAACATTTTAGAAAAGTTAATTTTATAGCTATTAGGAAGCGGGAAACGAAATTCGGGTTAAAAAAAATCTAAATGATCAAAGTCTGGCTAATGTAGTCATTTGTCCTAATGCAGACTAGTCAGAGTCCTAATTTGTAGGAAATGTGAAGCGCAATTGGTGGGATTGAGAAAAAAATTTGTTGACGTTAATCGTGTAAATACGTAAGATTATTTTTGTTTTAGCAACGAGCAAATTAAGTTCATATTATTATTATATTCTCTACAAAAACAAAACTTATTACATGAACAAAAAACATTTTATTAGGCTACATTGATTATTACGTTTTAAATCTACACAATATTTTCTTGAAAATTAGAATTTTTTCTAACCCACTGATTTTCAGGTAGGTCCTAAGTGTTTAATTTTAGATATAATGTGCATA
>JBAIZL010000005.1:85459416-85531916 GCA_036971475.1 Prosapia bicincta
TGTAAGTGATGCCCATTTTGTTTTGTTATCATTATGTTTGTAAATTAAATTATGTCGTTTCTTTTAAATAATATGAAGTTTAACTACAGTTTAAATAGTTAAAATAAGTTTAACTACAGTTTTCGTTTCATAACCGTTCTCTATTGCTATTTGATAAATAATGTTTTTTCTCTCATATTTATTTTCATTTTCATAGATATTTTATGCATTCTATATATTAAGTTGTATAAAGCATCCCATCCATTTTTTGATTATACAGATGATTAACATTATTTGGTATTTTTTGTTTAGTTTGTGCCGGTTTACGATATATAGGCATACTATTTTCAAATTCATTGTAATATCTTATTATTGTTATATCTAGAAAATTGATTTTATAATTTTGTTCCATTTCAAACGTAATATTAATAATTTTATTTATTTAATCCAAAGTAGTTACTAAGATAATGCCATTATTATTAGATTTATACAAACCATCATCAATATATCTAAAACAATAACTGTGTTTGTCATATGTGTTTATAATTTCATTTATTTTATCATCTAAATATTGTGAACATATTTCAGATAATACACCACCGGAACCGACCCTGCCCATGGAATGTCAACATCTTCTTTTCCTTTGTTTTACCTAATTCCACCTACCCATCTTCTAGTGGGTAAACACTTCCTTACGTCCCATAAAGAGAAAAGGCATTTATTAGGCGCGCGACGAGGCGTAGTCTACGTTTATGCCCTTGCCTTAATCATGTGAGTGATAACAAAAACATATTAATGACATCAAAAGTAATTAAATTAAACTTGTTAAATGTTTTCGACTCGAGTTGTCTTCAACATTTAATGATTGCAACTGTTCCTTGAACCAACCGTTCTCCTTACGGTCTTCTCGTTGAAATATCTCCCTGTTCGTTCAGATTCGTTACGCAGATTTATTTCGCAATGGTTCTGTTCAAACTTTTACTTTATGAAAAAACTTTCTTCATTTAACCAAATATCAGAGATAAACGCCCTTATAGAGAGCGCCAGCACTTCTACCTCACGTTTCTTGCATATATTATGATGTGGATTAAATTTATTTACCGCCTCCTAATTATTAGCCTCTATTTGCGTCCGTTCCATTTATCAATATGTTACTAAGAATGTTGTTTTTTAAATGTTTTTATATATTTCTGGATATAAATTTGAGTCAGATACGTCTAGATTAGATATATGCATCTATAAACAATATTTTAAGTCATAATCAACGAAATACAAAACAAACTGAATAATAGATTTTACGGCAACGTGATAACACCTAATATATTTTGCTTCTATATTGTTAATCAACATCTTATTTTGACGTTCCACGAATGTAGATTTTAAATTGGTTTCCATCTAATTCTAGACTGTAATTAACTCTATGTATTTGGGTTTATAATGCAAAATAGTGTAATGTAATTGGGTGTTATAATGTAATTGTGAGTTATATGTAATGCCATAAAGTCATTTGCAAGTGCTATGAAGAAAGTGCGCGGAACGAGCGGTCATGTGGATGAAAAAGGAGTTCTTGTTTTTGCCATGGAATATGTTTATTCTAAAAAGGTCCCCGTATTCAAATTACTTGCTGCCGCTCTGGCAACCTCTCCTTCTCCCGGGCTACTTAGCATCGGTTTAGGAAAGTACATATTGAAGGTGATACTCTGAAGCAGAATATCCATTAACTTGATGGAATATGTCAACCCAAGGAACGTTAGACACTACTAGTTACCGCTCTGAAAACTTCTCCTTCTCCCGTAAACATTCCCGGGCTTCTGAGGATCGGCTCAGGAAAGTACATAGTGAAGGTGATACTCTGTAGCAGAATATCCATTAACTTGATGCAATATATCAACGCAAGGAGCGTTAGACACTACTAGTTACCGCTCTGGCAACCTCTCCTTCTCCCGTAAACATTCCCGGGCTTCTGAGCATCGACTCAGGAAAGTACATAGTGAAGATGATTCTCTGTAGCAGAATATCCATTAACTTGATGCAATATATCAACGCAAGGAGCGTTAGACACTACTAGTTACCGCTCTGAAAACCTCTCATTCTCCCGTAAACATTCCCGGGCTTCTGAGGATCGGCTCAGAAAGAACATAGTGAAGGTGATACTCTGTACCAGAATATCCATTAACTTGATGCAATATGTCAACCCAAGGAACGTTAGACACTACTAGTTACCGCTCTGGCAACCTCTCCTTCTCCCGGGCTCCTTAGCATCGGTTTAGGAAAGTACATAGTGAAGGTGATACTCTGTAGCAGAATATCCATTAACTTGATGGAATATGTCAACCCAAGGAACGTTAGACACTACTAGTTAACGCTCTGGCAACCTCTCCTTCTCCCGTAAACATTCCCGGGCTTCTGAGGATCGGCTCAGGAAAGTACATAGTGAAGGTACTACTCTGAAGCAGAATATCCATTAACTTGATGCAATATGTCAACCCAAGGAATGTTAGACACTACTAGTTACCGCTCTGGCAACCTCTCCTTCTCCCGGGCTCCTTAGCATCGGTTTAGGAAAGTACATAGTGAAGGTGATACTCTGTAGCAGAATATCCATTAACTTGATGGAATATGTCAACCCAAGGAACGTTAGACACTACTAGTTAACGCTCTGGCAACCTCTCCTTCTCCCGTAAACATTCCCGGGCTTCTGAGGATCGGCTCAGGAAAGTACATAGTGAAGGTACTACTCTGAAGCAGAATATCCATTAACTTGATGCAATATGTCAACCCAAGGAATGTTAGACACTACTAGTTACCGCTCTGGCAACCTCTCCTTCTCCCGGGCTCCTTAGCATCGGTTTAGGAAAGTACATAGTGAAGGTGATACTCTGTAGCAGAATATCCATTAACTTGATGGAATATGTCAACCCAAGGAACGTTAGACACTACTAGTTAACGCTCTGGCAACCTCTCCTTCTCCCGTAAACATTCCCGGGCTTCTGAGGATCGGCTCAGGAAAGTACATAGTGAAGGTACTACTCTGAAGCAGAATATCCATTAACTTGATGCAATATGTCAACCCAAGGAATGTTAGACACTACTAGTTACCGCTCTGGCAACCTCTCCTTCTCCCGGGCTCGTTAGCATCGGTTTAGGAAAGTACATAGTGAAGGTGATACTCTGTAGCAGAATATCCATTAACTTGATGGAATATATCAACCCAAGGAACGTTAGACACTACTAGCTACCGCTCTGGCAACCTCTACTTCTCCCGTAAACATTCCCGGGCTTCTGAGCATTGACTCAGGAAAGTACATAGTGAAGGTGATACTCTGTAGCAGAATATCCATTAACTTGATGCAATATATCAACGCAAGGAGCGTTAGACACTACTAGTTACCGCTCTGAAAACCTCTCATTCTCCCGTAAACATTCCCGGGCTTCTGAGGATCGGCTCAGGAAAGTACATAGTGAAGGTACTACTCTGAAGCAGAATATCCATTAACCTGATGCAATATATCAACGCAAGGAGCGTTAGACACTACTAGTTACCGCTCTGAAAACCTCTCATTCTCCCGTAAACATTCAAGTTCTTCTGAGCTTCGACTCAGGAAAGTACATATTGAGGGTGATACGCTGAAGCAGAATATCCATTAACTTGATGCAATATGTCAACCCAAGGAACGTTAGACACTACTAGTTACCGTTATAAAAACCTCTCCTTCTCCCGTAAACATTCCCGGGCTTCTGAGCATCGACTCAGGAAAGTACATATTGAGGGTGATACGCTGAAGCAGAATATCCATTAACTTGATGGAATATGTCAACCCAAGGAACGTTAGACACTACTAGTTAACGCTCTGGCAACCTCTCCTTCTCCCGTAAACATTCCCGGGCTTCTGAGGATCGGCTCAGGAAAGTACATAGTGAAGGTACTACTCTGAAGCAGAATATCCATTAACTTGATGCAATATGTCAACCCAAGGAATGTTAGACACTACTAGTTACCGCTCTGGCAACCTCTCCTTCTCCCGGGCTCCTTAGCATCGGTTTAGGAAAGTACATAGTGAAGGTGATACTCTGTAGCAGAATATCCATTAACTTGATGGAATATGTCAACCCAAGGAACGTTAGACACTACTAGTTAACGCTCTGGCAACCTCTCCTTCTCCCGTAAACATTCCCGGGCTTCTGAGGATCGGCTCAGGAAAGTACATAGTGAAGGTACTACTCTGAAGCAGAATATCCATTAACTTGATGCAATATGTCAACCCAAGGAATGTTAGACACTACTAGTTACCGCTCTGGCAACCTCTCCTTCTCCCGGGCTCCTTAGCATCGGTTTAGGAAAGTACATAGTGAAGGTGATACTCTGTAGCAGAATATCCATTAACTTGATGGAATATATCAACCCAAGGAACGTTAGACACTACTAGCTACCGCTCTGGCAACCTCTACTTCTCCCGTAAACATTCCCGGGCTTCTGAGCATTGACTCAGGAAAGTACATAGTGAAGGTGATACTCTGTAGCAGAATATCCATTAACTTGATGCAATATATCAACGCAAGGAGCGTTAGACACTACTAGTTACCGCTCTGAAAACCTCTCATTCTCCCGTAAACATTCGCGGGCTTCTGAGGATCGGCTCAGGAAAGTACATAGTGAAGGTACTACTCTGAAGCAGAATATCCATTAACCTGATGCAATATATCAACGCAAGGAGCGTTAGACACTACTAGTTACCGCTCTGAAAACCTCTCATTCTCCCGTAAACATTCAAGTTCTTCTGAGCTTCGACTCAGGAAAGTACATATTGAGGGTGATACGCTGAAGCAGAATATCCATTAACTTGATGCAATATGTCAACCCAAGGAACGTTAGACACTACTAGTTACCGTTATAAAAACCTCTCCTTCTCCCGTAAACATTCCCGGGCTTCTGAGCATCGACTCAGGAATGTACATATTGAGGGTGATACGCTGAAGCAGAATATCCATTAACTTGATGGAATATGTCAACCCAAGGAACGTTAGACACTACTAGTTAACGCTCTGGCAACCTCTCCTTCTCCCGTAAACATTCCCGGGCTTCTGAGGATCGGCTCAGGAAAGTACATAGTGAAGGTACTACTCTGAAGCAGAATATCCATTAACTTGATGCAATATGTCAACCCAAGGAATGTTAGACACTACTAGTTACCGCTCTGGCAACCTCTCCTTCTCCTGGGCTCCTTAGCATCGATTTAGGAAAGTACATAGTGAAGGTGATACTCTGAAGCAGAATATCCATTACTTTGATGCAATATGTCAACCCAAGGAATGTTAGACACTACTAGCTACCGCTCTGGCAACCTCTCCTTCTCCCGTAAACATTCCCGGGCTTCTGAGCATCGACTCAGGAAAGTACATAGTGAAGGTGATACTCTGTAGCAGAATATCCATTAACTTGATGCAATATATCAACGCAAGGAGCGTTAGACACTACTAGTTACCGCTCTGAAAACCTCTCATTCTCCCGTAAACATTCAAGTTCTTCTGAGCTTCGACTCAGGAAAGTACATATTGAGGGTGATACGCTGAAGCAGAATATCCATTAACTTGATGCAATATGTCAACCCAAGGAACGTTAGACACTACTAGTTACCGTTATAAAAACCTCTCCTTCTCCCGTAAACATTCCCGGGCTTCTGAGCATCGACTCAGGAAAGTACATATTGAGGGTTATACGCTGAAGCAGAATATGCATTAACTTGATGGAATATGTCAACCCAAGGAACGTTAGACACTACTAGTTACCGCTCTGGCAACCTCTCCTTCTCCCGTAAACATTCCCGGGCTTCTGAGGATCGGCTCAGGAAAGTACATAGTGAAGGTGATACTCTGTAGCAGAATATCCATTAACTTGATGGAATATGTCAACCCAAGGAACGTTAGACACTACTAGTTACCGCTCTGGCAACCTCTCCTTCTCCCGTAAACATTCCAGGGCTTCTGAGGATCGGCTCAGGAAAGTACATAGTGAAGGTGATACTCTGTAGCAGAATATCCATTAACTTGATGCAATATATCAACGCAAGGAGCGTTAGACACTACTAGTTACCGCTCTGGCAACCTCTCCTTCTCCTGGGCTCCTTAGCATCGGTTTAGGAAAGTACATAGTGAAGTTGATACTCTGTAGCAGAATATCCATTAACTTGATGCAATATATCAACGCAAGGAGCGGAAGACACTACTAGTTACCGCTCTGGCAACCTCTCCTTCTCCCGGGCTCCTTAGCATCGGTTTAGGAAAGTACATAGTGAAGTTGATACTCTGTAGCAGAATATCCATTAACTTTATGCAATATATCAACGCAAGGAGCGTTAGACGCTACTAGTTACCGCTCTGGCAACCTCTCCTTCTCCCGGGCTCCTTAGCATCGGTTTAGGAAAGTACATAGTGAAGTTGATACTCTGTAGCAGAATATCCATTAACTTGATGCAATATATCAACGCAAGGAGCGTTAGACGCTACTAGTTACCGCTCTGGCAACCTCTCCTTCTCCCGGGCTCCTTAGCATCGGTTTAGGAAAGTACATAGTGAAGTTGATACTCTGTAGCAGAATATCCATTAACTTGATGCAATATATCAACGCAAGGAGCGGAAGACTCTTATATTACGGTTCTCTCCAGACCTTCTGATATGCGATAGAAAAGGCTTTTGTAAAATGTTAAATTATTTCTATTAAATTCTTTCAGGAATATAAATATTCAAATAATTTATTCAATGAAACAGTTTAGAAAAACTCTGAAAGACTAATTGAAATTGAAACTGATTACTAAACTTTGAATTCAGTTAGATAACCAGACTTCCATGGCTATTAAGCGGGACCTGCTTTCATTCTGGAAAAGAGTTTCAGTACAAAAGCAATCCGTCTATTAAAGCATCGATTCACTGCCGGATATATTGAACGGAGAAAGATTAGGTGAGCGGGTCGGGACTGTCGCAAGACGGGACGGGAAAGCATTGATAAGGAGTGATTTATTTTAGACGGCGCGTCGCACAAAAGGCCGCATAAGGATAACTGAGTTCAAGGCATTGACTAAAGGTGTGAGATAAGTCCATTCTGGGAAACGCAATAAACGGAAAGTCGACAAATGGTGAAGTTCGAGTAAAATGATTTTATCGATTCGCTCAAGTGAGATATTAAAACGTGAGGTAGAAAAATAGTAAAACCCAGGGAAAATGGTAAAACCTAAGTTGAAAACAAAATTACCTGAATGAAATAGTAAAACCTGAGACAACAAAAAATTACATGAGTACATGAAAACAAGTGGATCATGTAACGTTAATATTAGACATTAATTCTTAAGAAATTATGTGGTATTAAATATTGCAGTAGTTTTGTTACACGATTAGTTATTTGACCTCAATGTCAAGAGTTTAATTGAACATAAGAATGGTATGTTCAATAAATAATTAAAACAACAAATATTAATTTAAATAAATCAAATTTTACTGCACAAAAAAGAAATATATAATACAAACAAAATTACATTTGAAATGTTACGCTACTTTATGTTTCTTACAATGCTTTACATATTTAATTTGTAGGAACTTTATATGGTTAAAAATCTATGGCACGGCACATTGCATCCATTTGAGATTGCTTAGCGTTACTTAAAATACATTTAAATTGTCTATTTTATAATTTACAATTTTTTTAAAATTTTATTTTACATTTTAAAATTAATATCACGTTTTTTAATATGTAACATTACGTAAAAATAATGTTACAATCAAATAATTGTTTAATATTACAATTTTTAATACAAAGGAATACTGAATTTTCAAGAAGTAGTAAACTAATTTTCGTCACTAAAACAACATTACTGAATAACAAACTGTCGGATATTTCGCATGTTCTATGAGTTGAAAATGAAGCAAAAACAGTTTGTTTACCAATGATGGAGTTCAGGGTAATATATCTTTAAGTATTTTGATGACCACATAAATTCTCTCTTCGTAAAACAAGGCGTATATATATTATAACATAAAGTACGAGGCAGAGTAAATTCAGTTAGTTGCTAAAATAATTATCTGTAGGATTAGCAAAGAAAGACACAAATACTGTAGTTGTGTAAAGTGTCGACAAAGCAGGTACCATCCTTTTCCGGGAAAGCTATAAACTGTGTGCCGGCAATTTGACAATAGAAGGGTCCAAACTTATTAAGACCGGAAAATTCACTGATCGATATAGCCTGGGAAAATAACCGTGTACCGTTAGATGGCTAATTGTGGAAACGATGGGAACTTACAAAGAACACATTGGTAGTGGGAAAGATTAGGGATTTCAATAAAAACTAAATGATCGGGAGACGTGAAAGACGTTTTGAGGGGAACTCGAGAAGAAAGCAGAGGGATTGGTGGGGACCAGGATGGGAGTGTTGTAAAAAGAATAAATTGTTAAATTAAGTAAAGAGTTTTTATAAGTAAATTTTAAAAAGTGCGACGTAAAAGTTTTTTTTAGAAATATAAAGTAAGTTTTTTTGTGTGTCAAGTGTAAGTGCAGAAGGTGACCAAGGCCAAGATTCCAGGGACTCTTCAGAACAATAAGTATTATTTGAATATAAGTGTAGCCAACAGACATCTATATTCTGGTTCACAACAAATTTAATTTCTTTACCATTTATAAAATTTAATCTAGTTTCACCATTTCTAATTTAAGAAGCTAAGTTCCCGTATTAGCGACCCGAGAGCAACTACAAAATATTAATACTGAATTTATTATCTTGTTATGTTATTTTATTATAATTCTAAAGCCTCAAAGTCCACCTTTATCATTGTAATGTTAGTTAACATATCTATCCCGTTACTGCAAAATATTTAATATACATTTGGTATAATGTGTAAAGAATAAATGCAAGTGATGTTTAAAATTTATAAGAGTGTTAATTCTTTATAAACCTGAAGGTGTGTCATTGGATAGGTAAGGTAAATTAATAACATTAAAAATAAATTATAATTATAACAAAAGTTAAGTTATAATATATATATATATATATATATATATATAGCTTCTATGTGTAGACACACGGCTATGCACACAGAAGCGCAAATCAGAGATTCGCTCTTACTGCCACTACTCAGGTGTGACTCCTTGAATGGGCAAGTGCAAGCAAAGGGCTACGTAGATAAAGAAAGCAAGAAAAACAAATACTAGATCTCGGCTGTACTAACGCCCCGAGTCATGAATTTAGCAGGAGATTCTCGAGTTCTTGATTCAGAAATTTGGAAATAACGGATTCGTCGGGAGCAAGGTTAACTAGTTTGTCCGCATGGAGCAGCCAATAGTTCTACAGTGATGATGCAACTCGGTGACTTACGTGATGACGTGACTGATAAACTTACTACCGCAATAATTACCGTCGACGAGGACAGTTCGATCCAAATTACTAGGAGTTTTGTTTTTCTATCCTAAAAGTCAGACCAAAAAAAGAGTAGAGTATAACATTTTAACTAACGTACTGCGAGGTTATACGAATAATAATACACGATAACAAGAAATATATCCACCTCAGCGAAACTAATTTTATTCCTTTTTTTTAACTCCAACTAGGATACGAAGCGTATAGGGTCTATGCAAAGCTCGATCTTAGAGAAGAAACCAAATAATCGCTGTAAGGGGATGAGTTAGGGGTTACTTTTAAGTGTGCGCGTGGGAATAGAAGAAAATTCCTAACAGAGATGGTAATAAGGCAAACGTACAAAAGTTACTTTTGTGGCTCAATACCAAAAACACATTTGCTCTTAAACTTTTGATATTCATCTAAGGATAACGTTTATAGAGATCAGGCGTTAAGGATTCCAGGATAAAAAAAAATGCATAAAATATAAAAACCGGTTTAGATACACGGTAATTCCCAAAGAAGTCCAGGAAACGTGGGAGCTCATATTTACACGTAAAAATAATGAAAAACGTTTATGTAAATATGGATCCGGAAATGCTTCGTTAGCGAGTTACGGCTAGCAAAAGATTTCTTTCGGATTTTGAATAAAACAGGTCCCAGAATTGTAAGTTAAGTATGTTTTGATGACACCAGTGGCATATTCAAACAAATGGACTAATAAAATGGACTAACTTATCGGCATATTTTATATACCGATAAGTTAGTTCACTCGTGATGGTATCAACAGCTTACGAAATCAACATTTAGGCGAGGAAATAAAGCACTAAACCTACGATAATTGGTGCAGTAAGTCGGATTAAAATGCGGTCTTTTGCATTCGATTCAGGAAGCCACCACGAACGTTTGTGAACATAGCCACTTTATAAGAAATCAAAATTGCATCGGTGCATAAGAAAAATGAATTTTTTAAAAGTGCATTCACTGGCTCGATTACAAAAAATGTATAACTCGGTGAATAATCACAGAAATGGGCCGAATTTTAGTACTCTGGGGTTTTTGGGGTCGCTGAACACGAATCTAATATCGGCGATGATTCTCGGAGTACCTGGGGCCCAGGGCGAGTAATACCTACGTCATCGCCTGGAATTTTCCATAAATTCAGCTCGTTACTCATGAGTTGTATTGTATTATTACCATTCAAATCATAGAATATTATTACTATCATTCAATATTATTATTATAATAGAGTTTTATAAATATTTTTTACGTCATGAATTTCTTGTTCGCATATAATAACAAAATTACAAATTACTAATTGTGTGTGTGTGTGTCTGTGTGTGTGTGTGTGTGTGTGTGTGTGTGTGTGTGTGTGTGTGTGTGTGTGTGTGTGTGTGTGTGTGTGTGTGTGTGTGTGTTTAGCACCATCCAATCAGAATTCTAATTTTATTATAAGTATTTACAATCGAAATGTATTTTCACGATCGCAAATGTAATTTTAAAATCACAAATCGAAAAATGTAATTTTACATTGCAGCGTTTTTACAGTGTAGGGAAGCGAGGCTATATCGTACAGCGAGGCTAAACCGTACACCCCATTTTCGTGTCGAGATTCTATGTTAGAAGAGTTCGATTGATGTCGCAGCCTTGTGGCCGTTCATGAAAGCTTCAATGATTATCGCCGATATTATATTCGTGTTCAGCGACCCCAAAAACCCCCGAATAACGAGTTTCGATCAATTTTGTATTGTACTTACGGAAAATTCCTGGAGATGAAGTTGATGTCATTCGCCCTGGGCCCCAGGTACTCCGGGTGTCATTACGGATATCATATTCGTGTTCAGCGACCCCAAAAACCCCCGAGTACTAAAATTCGGCCCGTTTCTGCGATTATTAACCTAGTTAAAAATTTTTTTTAATCGAGCCAGTGAATGCACTTTTAAAAAATGCATTTTTCTTATGCACCGTTGCAATTTTGATTCCTTATAAAGTGGCTATGTTCACAAACTTTCGTGGTGGCTTCCTGAATCGAATGCAAAAAACCTCATTTCGATCCGACTTACTGCACCAATTATCGTAGGTTTGGCCTATTTTTGTGCTTTATTTCCTCTCCTAATTCATAAGCAAATGTTAACACTCATGCAACAATTGAACGTGACTTTCAACAGCGTTCTAGCATTAACGTATGCTGTGGCATTGTTCAAGATCAGCTGATTGGACCCTTTTTTTCAAGAGCGCTTAACAGGTCAGACATACTTACAGCTTCTTCAAGAAGAGTTACCGACATTGCTTGAAGATGTTCCTCTTACAACAGGTCAGACATACTTACAGCTTCTTCAAGAAGAGTTACCGACATTGCTTGAAGATGTTCCTCTTGCAACAGGTCAGACATACTTACAGCTTCTTCAAGAAGAGTTACCAACATTGCTTGAAGATGTTCCTCTTGCAACAGGTCAGACATACTTACAGCTTCTTCAAGAAGAGTTACCGACATTGCTTGAAGATATTCCTCTTGCAACAGGTCAGACATACTTACAGCTTCTTCAAGAAGAGTTACCGACATTGCTTGAAGATGTTCCTCTTACAACAGGTCAGACATACTTACAGCTTCTTCAAGAAGAGTTACCGAAATTGCTTGAAGATGTTCCTCTTACAACAGGTCAGACATACTTACAGCTTCTTCAAGAAGAGTTACCAACATTGCTTGAAGATGTTCCTCTTGCAACAGGTCAGACATACTTACAGCTTCTTCAAGAAGAGTTACCGACATTGCTTGAAGATGTTCCTCTTGCAACAGGTCAGACATACTTACAGCTTCTTCAAGAAGAGTTACCAACATTGCTTGAAGATGTTCCTCTTGCAACAGGTCAGACATACTTACAGCTTCTTCAAGAAGAGTTACCGACATTGCTTGAAGATATTCCTCTTGCAACAGGTCAGACATACTTACAGCTTCTTCAAGAAGAGTTACCGACATTGCTTGAAGATGTTCCTCTTACAACAGGTCAGACATACTTACAGCTTCTTCAAGAAGAGTTACCGACATTGCTTGAAGATGTTCCTCTTACAACAGGTCAGACATACTTACAGCTTCTTCAAGAAGAGTTACCAACATTGCTTGAAGATGTTCCTCTTGCAACAGGTCAGACATACTTACAGCTTCTTCAAGAAGAGTTATCGACATTGCTTGAAGATATTCCTCTTGCAACAGGTCAGACATACTTACAGCTTCTTCAAGAAGAGTTACCGACATTGCTTGAAGATGTTCCTCTTACAACAGGTCAGACATACTTACAGCTTCTTCAAGAAGAGTTACCGACATTGCTTGAAGATGTTCCTCTTACAACAGGTCAGACATACTTACAGCTTCTTCAAGAAGAGTTACCAACATTGCTTGAAGATGTTCCTCTTGCAACAGGTCAGACATACTTACAGCTTCTTCAAGAAGAGTTACCGACATTGCTTGAAGATATTCCTCTTGCAACAGGTCAGACATACTTACAGCTTCTTCAAGAAGAGTTACCGACATTGCTTGAAGATGTTCCTCTTACAACCCTAAGCCAGCTGTACTTCCAACATGATGGCCATCGCCACATTTTTCAAATATTGTTTCCACCTACTTGAATCAACAGTTTACAAGTAGGCCTATATGGATGGAGGTCCTATACACTGACCACTCAGGTCACCAGGTCATACGCTTTTGGATTTTTGCATATGGTGATTCCTCCTGTATGAAGGAGGAAGGTTACAAGGTCAAAGTTATTTCCGGGAAGCGCTACTTAGATGTATTTATGAAGCTTTTACGCAGTCAAAGAAAAGCCCTGTTGCACAACGGAAAGCAACAAGAGCCATCAGTAAGCGAGCAGGGTCGGCGGAGACACTTGAATATTTACTGTAATTTGGTTGAATAGGTTTAGATAAATGCTTTCCGGGTAATTTTACTTTTGTGCTGTTATTAATAAAATTTCATTTAATCGAACATCTACTAGCTCTCTGTGTTGTTCATTTACACCGTTTTGTTCAGAATAAAATAAAAAAGTTTTATTGTAGTCCAAAGATTGTTAACAAAGTTATCGTGGCCCGAAGATGAAAATATGTGTATTTTCATTCCATTTTTTGCATTTGACACTGATTTTCTCAAAAACTACTTAACTTACAGTTATTGGATCTGTTTTATTCCCTTCATCAGGTCAAAAAGCATAAGAAACAATTGAATTCGCCCCTTATTCTATAGCACCAGAATTCCAAGACCTCATTTTATATATTGAACTGAACTCCGGATGAAACCTTTCGCTAGCCGTAATTCGCTAACGAAGCATTTCCGGACAAATGTTTATGATTACTTGTTTCATTATTTTTACATGTAGAATGAGGTCCCAAAGTTACTGCGTATCTTCGTGAATCACCCTGTATAAACAGTGATTGAGACAAAGTAATGTAACGGTGATTTATAGTAAAACACTTTTTTTTATATTTCAACTGTTTCATATTCGAAGAGCGCGTCCTTTTTTTAACGGTTAAGCAAGGGTAACGTTATAAGAAGGGAAATTATTTATTTCGAAAGGGAATTAACGTTTTCCCCCACGATTGTGGTTTGTAAAGTACGAGTTATTTTTGAAGTAACTGGTTATTTAGCATCATATGTGAGAAATTAACACTAATTAGAAAAATATTAAAAGTAAGGTTATGCAAAAGTTTCAATTTAATTAACGGATCAGGAAATTTAAACAGAATAAGACGTAATTTTAATGTAAAAAAGAATTGCTACCAGTTAGAGAAACACACAACCCAATTAGAAAAATATTATTTACTAAGAAGTTTTACGTAGGCCCTACAATTTCACAAAAATGATGTACATTGTACATGCCTGATCGAAACGTTGGACGTTGTTGCTGTAAACTAATAACAGAGCGGGCCCAATATTTATTCTTACTGCGACCGGCAACCGGAGCACGCCTCGGTTTTACAAACGATCTCGAACTGAAATCAATTACTTGAGCGCAGACCAAAACTACGCTCCGACTTATGTAATTACGCCGCGATAAATTGTAATCAAATGGCCAGTTGTCCGTGAGTCGTCTCCTGTGATGAATGGGCCATTGAAGTCGATCTCTCAAAGCGGTGGGTGGCGGTGACTTGGTTGCTCTTTATGAAAGCTATAAAAACAGTCATTGCCTTGGACTCGTCAATTTCTGGATTCCAGTTTAGAAAAACGTAAAGTCACTTAATTTTGTGCGATTGATTAAGATATATAGTCACCAAGATGATGTAGTTATTTCGGATAAAATGTTTAATTGTTGTTTGTAATTTGCCATTAAATTTAGATTGTATAGATTGTAGAGTAAGAAGATCTTTAGGAGATGTGAAAAGGAAGGTGAAACGTAGGTAGATTAAGGGGACAAAAACCGCTTCTTTTGGTAAACGTCATAAGATAAAGGAAGCTCTGTTTCTCTCACGTCATCCCTCTTCCTCACTCCTTCTCTCTTTATCTCTATCTCTTCCCCTCTCTCTAAATCTCTGTCTCTTTCTCTCTCTTTCTTTATCTTTGTCTTTCCCCCCCCCCTGTCCCTCTACTTCCCTTTCTGGGTCTGTTACTCTCTTTCCCTCTATGTCTATTCCTTTGAGTTATATAGTAATCTGACCTTAGATACTCTTGCACCTCTCGTATCATAATGCCTTCAACTGTACCCTTTGGCAGGCTTACGCTACGCCATTATCTCTTTCTTTCTGTATGTGATGACTACTTTTTAATTTTTAGCAGTTGCTCGGAAGATCTGACCTCCGTCATTGTTTGAACATATTATAGTTGTTTGGTTTCAATGTCATATATTATAATGGATCGCACGAGTCTATTGTTTCAGAATAGATGTGTTAATACTTTTCTATTTTCTCATTTACTGAGTTGGAGCAAGTGTTTCTTGTGGATAGTGGATTCTACCTCAGGTAGCCTAAAGGAATATCTGTGTGTTCTTACATCATGATAACCTGTACTATACCACAGGGGAAAATACAAAAATACATACTGAATGTGCCAAAATAAACAGTACTGAAACTGAATCACCGATATAGGGTCATTCTTGGTATTTTTATAGCACACCTCAGGAGAATTTGTTGTGCCAGAAACCACCGTTTTCGATTCCAATAGTTCCAGTAAGATGCCGCAACTAGCGACACTGCCTTATATAACATTGCTTTTCTTCAAGAAATATTTGGCAAGCACCCCACCTCCCTTAGGACAAACTTTCCTTGCCCATCCCACTCCTCCGGTCTTACACCACCTGACTCCTACGTCTGGGGAATGAAGAAGAAGATTTTCGTGATAACCCTTCAACACCCGTCGTCCAGCTACAGCACAAAATAACCATCAGTATAACGATCATGAAACAACATCTCTTAACCAAAATAATGCAAAACCTTCAAGAACGGTGCGAGTGTTGCCTCGAATTGAACGGAGATCATATAGAACCGATTTAGCTTCTTTTTACTTCTATGTGTTTGTAAAATTAGGTAGATAAAATAAAATAAACTCTTACAACCGTTTCAATAGTGTTACGCGCATACGGTATTTCGAGCTAAATCTATTGTAGTTCATAAGCTCTGCAAGTTTTGGAATCGCTTTATTAACAGGTTTTTACTTAGTGGATTTCGGTATTGGTCCCTAAAAGTAACACCACTATACTACAAATATGGGCGTCCGGACTTTAGGGGTGCTCTTTCCTCCAGAAACAAGTAGGGTAAATGCGGAGCCACATCGTTTTATTGACTATTTGTTGTCAAGAAAAATAATATTAAAGATAAAAAATAATAATATGTTATTTCAACATCTTATGGGCTATCATGACGGTATTGACTTTACTAAATAAAATAGTTGTAGTTTATGAATGAACAATAAAATAATAATTTGAAAATGGAATATGAGATATGATCCTTTTATAATTTCATGCATTCCTTAGAATATTGACTTTAGTATCAGTAATCAATATTTTATAGCCAATCTGTATCTGCATGGTTAGCCTATTGTATGAAGTTTAGACACTATAGAAATGACATTAAAAATTAATCTTTATTACCATAAGCCGCTCTAGACCGCGTCAAATCGTTTAAGAGTTCCCCAATATTAAGCCTCACGTACGACAAAGGACACGACAAATCCAAGTTTGACGAAACAAGGTACTATTGTTGGAATGTTTACTAAACACTGTCACTTCACGGTTACATGGGTCCACTAGCGTGACTTTGCATACAAAGTGGACCAGAGATTTTAACGCGTGGGTAGCAATCAATGCATTGTGACAGGCCTAAGCAGCTTTGATTTTTAGGAAGGACCGGAAGGATAATGAATTATTCGGCTTAGGTTTTAAATGTCTTATTATTATTATTAACTACAAAATCTTATTACTTCTTATATTTTTCTTATATCTCTGTAACTTGCTTCAACTAAATGTTAAACAAAGCCACCACTATATTTTTCTTTTTAAAATTTTGTTAATTATAAAAAAAATAATATAAATAATTAGGCCTATGTAGTAAAATAAATTACTGATTTTTTAATAATTATAAATAGTAATATAAACAAATATATAATTTATAATAAATAAAGGCAGATTAATTAATCTTAAAATGTATTTTCATGTGTTAAATATAACTAAAATGTTGTGCGTATAACGTTTAAACCAAACAACATTGTACTTCTCCACGATTTGCTAAAATATAATGTAAAACAGAGTTCAAACTAAGGCCAAGTGACTCAGTAAACTCGTCGAGTGCGTTGTTAACCCCGCGTACAAATCTCTGGCTTGAGAACGGTCGCCGCCCACGCAGTTGGTCAGATTTATGTAGTTTTATTACAGTCAATTAAAGCAGCCAATGTTCGCATTAGCTTTGCTCACGCAGATGAATGCCGAGCGTTGAGCGGCGACCAGGTCGTGACTCTTCGGTTAAATATATCGAAATCGTGCTGCGAATGCAGAGCTCCAGCTTTGCGACTTCTCATTCACAATTAACTTGTTTATATTCCGAGATGGGGTAATTTATTTTATGTATGTATTAAGTTGGAGAGAAGCAATTAATTTCATTAAAAAGTGGTCGTTCCATTACTGAGTTCAAACTAAAGATTTTGTATGATCTTCCCTTCGTCGAGTGAACACAAGATGGTATTTCTTGTAATATATCTAGTCTGGGATGAGGATTTTCTCGAAAACCACATATTTTTGCTCTTATATACATTCTAATCTATGGAATGTTATTTTCTTGCATGCATAGTTTATACAATGCATGCATATAGTAGTTATACAACCGATATACATTTGGACTTAACATCCATATTTTTTATTTATATACAGGCCTATATATAATATATAACCTTCGAACTGAAAACAATTCATCAATCATATTATTGTGGGTTCTTCCGGACTCTCTGAAAATATTTTTCAGGGCTCCTATGCGTTTTTTTATAATATTCGTTGGGCGCTTTGATGGTGTTTTGAGTGGGTTTATTGTAACTTGGTAGCGTTTCGTTTAAAGGCTCAGTTTTCCATTAGGTTTGATGTTTCGGTTTTTTGTAAACTTTGTACGTCTATAATGGACCGAGTAAATGGATCATGGTTGCATTATGGATATTTATGAGTAGCCTTTACATATCTACAAATTCGACTTCAAAGTATTCCGAGTTTGTCAAAATTAGTATTACCCAATAAAAAGATCCCTATAGAAGTAAGCCCAACACTTTTCCCCACAGATCAGGAACAGCGTTCTTCGGCACCGCTGACACCTGGTACTTCATATGTAAACTGCAACTTACGAGTTGGCCCCTAGAACCCATAAAACTTTGCGCCGGGTAGACACTGGTGTAGGAAAGTCCTGTTATACGAACCCAGATTCTCTCCTAGCACGTTGAGAGTTATTTATACAACGTAATCCAAGCAGTACTTCACCCATCCTTATTCCTGTATGGTGACACAATTCCATCTTCATGCATCTAGGGGTCATCGACATTGTTAAATGAATTATACCTGCTGATGAAGAGGTCCTTAGAAACAGACAAAGTTGTGGAACCTGGTCCTAAAGCCCTAAAATTTGAAAATATTTTTTTTTTTGTACCCACTCAGAACCTTCAAATAAGCTTACTAATTCCACGTTCTGTTAATAAAACAGAGCTCATCGTATACTGCGCAACCATATACTGCGAACTATTTGGTTAGGATAGATTTGCTATCTAAAAAACGTAATATTTACTAACAGAAGCCAACATCTTGACTAGTAAAGTGGCGTCCATTTCGGTATACGTTACTGCATCGCTGCGCAAAATAAGAAGGCAGTGTTTCACTTCACGCATGAACTGTTTACCTCACACATTGCTAACCTTAACATTTCTTAGAAAACGTTTTTTATGATCCAGTGGACTCTTCATATCCCAAAGTACATCTCTTTGCAATGTCAGAGAATAACTGATACTTATCAACCTTTTTACGACGAGTCGGAGAATAGAGAGATGCGACATAGTTGCCTCCTTCTTGTCGCGGTACAAGGGTTTAACGGGGTGCCTTGATTATACTTACATATACCAAACCCATCATTGCCTCCTTCTTGTCGCGGTACAAGGGTTTAACGGGGTGCCTTGATTATACTTACATATACCAAACCCATCACATCCCTATCAGGTAATATATGACTTATAGGCCTAGTGTTTATTGGTTGGTCGTAGGCTTAACTTTAAACAGATGAAAACTAAACCAATGTACAAAGAATTTTAGTACAAACATAAAGTTTTCTATTAACAATTAGTAGATACATAGGAAAAACCAGTAAATTAGAAAAGGAAAATATGTTGAATTAAAAACAAAACCACTATTGATTTCTTTTAAAACCTGACTTTTCAAACGGCACTATATTTTAATTTTCAATTTATAACCAATTGAAACTGTACTTAGTGCACTAGCCAATATTTCGAAATACATTAACGGCACATTGCAAGTCAGGCAGCCCGAAAGGGTCCACATAACATGACGATTTTTTTTCATGATGATTATTTTCAAAAAAGGTCCACCGAAATCTCTTTATTTTAAATGCTTAAACCCATCCGTTCTAGAAGACCTTACAAAATGAAGATAATACCAAGAGTTATAATACATTCCTTGTTTTATCTGAGTTAAAAGTCTCTCCCAAAGAAAAAAATTAACTAAACTACGAGGAATATACCTGATAATCATAGTACACAATATACCCGTTGCGGTGTTCCCTTAGTTTCACTTGTCGCCTATGATTAGATCCCAGCTACATAGTGAAGAAAACATAATTTATATTTTAGTAGCTAATGCTATAAAACGTCTTAACAAAATTATTTTAAATATATTTCATTAATCTTTTAAAACTTGGAATAGTCTCAAAATATGGATTCTTAGGAATTGTATTAAATAAATCAATGCAAAGTACGTTAGAAGATTTTAAATATCCAAACATTAAAATCCTTTCAAACCCCGTGTGCGCCCTTGATACGGCCGCCTCAAGCCAATGTTTTCCGAGCCGCTAATAGGATGTAATTTCACCTCACGATGCTCGCTTACTTCCCTCTTAATAACCACCATTACACGTACTCGCCGTAAAGCCACAATTACACTCGCGCCTCCATCTCTGTGTTTATACTATCCGCTTTCTTTTATAATCAACTCTGTGTATGTCGCTTGTTCTCCAAGTTTGTCATTAGGCCATGCGTGCGGAACGGTTTTGTGTGTGTGGGGCAATGTGAGGGGTAGAGGAGTCCGACTTGAGTGAAAGTGTGAGACTTTAAACGTGTAATGTGAGGGATCTGAGGACACCGACATGACCTTGAGCGTGTAACATGAGAGCTATGAGGACTATGACAATATGTTGAATGTTTGGGGTTTTGTCCTTAGTGAATGTGTAGTTCTCTTACTGATGACAAGAAAACTAGTGATGCAAAGTCTTGAACCATTTAATGGATACAGTAAAGGAATATTAAGCCCCATATTGCCCTAAATATGGACAATGATATAGGGCCAGTAGGGTGAAGAAACGCAGTAAGAGATGGATAATATAAAACGTTTGTCAAAGAAGGGTCGTGAGGATGGGCGAACGTTGATATATGTTAATGGATGCACCGCAGAACTGACTTTGAGAGCGTCCTCCAAATTAGAAACTCCTTTGAACATAAATAGAGTCGTGCCTCCTCTCGACCATCACTGACTATCAGTTCTACTATCTCTAAGACTAACCTCTTCACTACAGGCTAAATATAAGTATAATTGGAATGTTCAATAATCCAGTGATAACAGAATAGAGAGAGAAACGAAAAAGATAAACAACAAACTAACATCAATCATTTCCAAGAGTAAAACCCAATAAAAAAATATAATAAATCCAATAAAAACCCGTAAAAAAATATAATTATATAAGAAATATAGATCTTAAAAGAAAATACAACAGTGTGGCTTTTTTGGAAAATTTATAAAAATATCATTACGGGCAGTGGCGAATATATAAGGGTCGAGGCCCTTCCAAGTATAAAATTGATAGTTTTTTACACAATTTAATAAATGCTATTAAACCTAAATCTAAAATAATAAAGTATATTATTATCTAAATTATAATTTTTAATACATAGTAATATCAATGCAAGGTATACATTATTATTCTTTGTTTAAAACATATGTAATGTAATTTCATAACTGTAATTTATCCTTGTTTAGAGATGTATTAATCTTATTATATAATACATTTATATATGAATCCGTGTAACATTATTTAAGTAAACAAACTGTTTACCCTAAAAGATGAAAGTAATATGAATTTTCTTTATTAAATTTTTTCTGGAAGAATATAGTAAACCCCATCTGCAATAAATTACTATATACTGCACTTTGTGAGGGGGATATAATATTAAAAGACCAAGGTAAACCATACAGTAAGACGAAAGCATTAAACGTTAGATGTATGGGTGAGGGAGGAATGATCTATACTACAGGTAAATACTTAGGGCTTTACTGTCTAATAGTTGCACACAGACAGCATGAACAGGAATATCCTTGTTATAGCATAACTGGTCGGAGCAAGGGTTTATTTGGGAAGTTCCATCCCCTTTGGACTAGAACTGACGCTGTCCAGTTATACGAGATGTATCGTGATGGAGGCTTGTAACACAAACATAGTTGTAACGAATTATTTTAAATAAAATCTTAAGGAATTTACTTGTTGAATATTGCAATTATCTGTTACATAGGGGGGCTCTAATTAATAAAGTGACCTGCAAAGTCAAGAGCATTTCTAAATTGAACTTGAGAATGGTGCATTCAATAAATTTACCAATAGTTTCAAAATAATATAAATCAAATTTTAATGTACAAAATTTTTAAAAGATAAAAGAGAAAAAGAAAATACAATTAGAAACGTTTACACTGTTTTAGACCTGGTTTTTACCTTTGTTTAACATGTTAAGAATCTACACAAATATTTTCACTATTTTAGTACTTGTCATATGATATGCACAAAGAAATTGCTTCTACATAAAATAAAATACATTTTAAATTAATTTATGTAACAGTTAAAAATTTGTTATTGCATCCCATTATTAAAATATGAAAACTTGTACTATTTTGCCGTCCCAAGTTGAATTTTGAAAGTTAAATTTTGATTTCTCATCATCTTACATAAAATTAATAACTTATCTGAAACTGGAATTTATGTTGTACAACGTGGCTCCTGGATCAGGCCTTGCCATTGTTCATTTTGGATACGTGTTGGCTACGGAGCTCGCCCAATGTTGACTAATCAGCGATGAAAAGTTTTTAAAAATAATAAAGGAAACTTTTTGATACTTCTTTACATAATTGAATTGGATTAAATTAAAACTGTTAGAAGAAAAATTTGTTCTTGATACGCCCCATCTCGCAGCGTCCTTTCGGTTCGAAGACTTAAAATAGAAAGGGGATTGTTCAGAGTTCATTTTGTGATTCCTGACCTTCTGCGCAATTTTCCGGCGCATTTCTGTCTGTCAGCTGTTTTCAGAAAAAAAAGGCTTGTGGAAGTCATATCTCAACCAGTATTTTTGTACATAGAATTATAATTTACAATTTTTTAAAACTAATATCTTGGTTTGTTTTCTGATGCTGCTGTAATATGTACGAGTGACAATTTTGCCTAAAATAATGTTACAGGTTAAATATAATAAAACAATGAAAATCTGTTGAAGATATGAAAGGTAAACGGGAATTATTGATTTAGTTTTTGTTGCGTAAGGCTTCAAGATAATTTGTAATTACAAGTTTTAATTACTTAACAAACAATTTTGCCTAGCTAGAAAATTAAGTAGTATAAAGTTGAGTAAAATATCTAAGTAAAGCAAGAGTTAATGTTCACTCACCACGAAGATTGCGCAAACTTTCACAATTGTTGGTTTGAAGCGGTTTCCAATAATCTAAAAATACAAACAGGCCACATTAGTAATAATTTTAAATTTATACTCCTTTCTTGAGAATATACCTTGCATAACTTTCTTATAAATAAAAAAAAAACTAAAATACAAGGAAATGGCACCGATCATACGTAATACTATGAGTTTTGTAAAATTATTTATTACAACTAGCTAATTAAATTTAATTATTGCGTTACTAGGTCTATTTTTAAAAACTGTAATAACATCAAGTGTCATCCACTAAAAGTTTATTAAAAATGTATTTGACCTTGAGTGGATGGATAAAAAGTATTTTATTTTATTTTCAAATTTATTGAAAATTTGAAAAAGATATATATATATATATATATATATATATATATATATATAGAGAGAGAGAGAGAGAGAGAGAGAGAGAGAGAGAGCTAATAGTAGGAATTGAAAACAGACACCTTTACGTACATCGTAGGTGATCATCTAGATGGGGTTGAGAAAGTGGGTTAGACGGCGCACGGAGAAAATACGCAAGGGTCTTACAATACTAGTGATATTTGTTAAATTGAGAGCTTGCCATTATAAACTGCTTCCATATCCCAAGCAATGCATGGCCTTTTTTGCCACCACTAGGACAGAAAATCTCCCCTCGCACTTTCTACACTAAGACTCCCCTAGATACTTCGTGAAGTGCCTCACATCTTGTGCAACGATGCCTTTCTGGGCTGTACCCCCACACTTTAACGAACTCAGGATCGTGTTCACAATTTGAAAGTCTTTCTAATTACGTGAGTCGTGACTATGCCCTGCACTTTACATAAATTAAACAGACCCGGTCGGCGGTATATTTAGATTGCTCTCGATACATGACCCGGTGCAGTACTCCACTCCGCTCCCACGGCTTGACCTTGGCTTTAAGTACAATCTTTTACGATCTGAACGGTATCTGATTCCTTCTGCCACTGCTGAAGAAGCATGGGAAGGAAGAACTGCCACGACCTTCAGCCTTGCCGTTTGGAAACACCACTTGACGTTTATGGGCAATAAAGAGGTGTTGTAAAAATACTCAACGTTTTCCTTGAAATTGAGAACGTTCAAAGATTCAAGCTTCTTGTGCCACGAAACGTATTGCGCTAGAGCATACAATATCGTAAGTTAACAATAACAAAAAATGAAAATATCACAAGACACAGTTGAACAATGTTTGTGTATTACATATTTCGTAATCTTTCACAAATAAAAACACAAGAAAAACTCATATTATTTGATTCCATGAGCTACTAGTTTTTCACTAAAATCACTGGTCTATAGTATCACCTGTAGTGCGGGCCGTGAACAAGGCCTTGAATCACTTCCATCTCTGGAAACATGTTACATATTGAGAATTATCGTTACATCAACAGCTTCTGCAGCCGATATCTCTGGAGATATTTCAAGAATATTTGTTATGTCACACCGAAGTTATTATATCTAACATCGACCGTCTCTTGCAAGTCAGTGTTTTGACAGTCCTTATAGTACAGGATTTAATGAGGGTTGAGCATGCACTGAGAGCCTAACGCAATTTTAATTTAGATTATTGTGCTGGGTACTTAGGTGATTGTAAAAATGTATGTCGTCGCCCCCTCACGTGATCGACATACGAGGGGAAGGGGGAAACATTGCTGAGGAGGCGCTGTACTGGAACTTTTGTATCTTTTAAGCTATAAAAGATCGAATAATCAAAAAAATATTTTTAAACTCACAAAAATATGAGCTTTAAAAAAACATCATCACTAAATACCTATCTCTAATGCCTTTTTAGTAAAACATGTTTTTTTATAAAACTCTGGGGTTTTGCTATAGTTTTATTTCAGTAATTACTCTAAATATTAGTTGTTTTTATTAATTACGCTCTATGAGGTCTAAAAATTGGAAATACATATTTTTATAATGAAAATACTATATAACCACTAAACTATTGTATAAGCAATATTACTACTGGACAGAAGCAAGTAAACGTCACGCGCATTGTCGTACTAGCCTAGATATCTAAAGGGGATTGAGCATGCACTGAAAGCCTAACGCAATTTTATTGTTCTGGGTACTTGAATGATTATAAAATACGAAAATGTCAACATACCGGGGGGAGAGGGGGGAATGTCGTGTAGAATTTGATGTAGCCTGCAGGTTTCGCTTTTCTTTCAGGTACTGCAATGTATCCTGCCTACTATTTTGGAACTTTAATAAATTCATTGTGGATCTTCACTAGTAATAGCGATTTTCCTTTGCTTCTGAAAGTGGCTGCTGAATTTTTTACTGACAAAGATATGTTAGAGAAGGAAAGGAAAATCGCCATTAGTACTGAAGATCCGCAATGAATTTACTAAGGTCCCAGAACAATAGACAGGATACATTGCAGTACCTGAAAGAAAAGCGAAATCTTATAAAGTATCCGGCAGGCTACTTAATAAAACACATATTGTACCTGGTGGAATAAAACTTCAATTATGCGGAGGATTTGAAGATGAAAATGAATGCCAGAAGCCTTGGTTCCACCTCGCAAATGTAGAAACTGTTTTAAACCATCTTCTTCGTGCTCCAAAGAGGAAAGTTCATGATGTTCGTATTATCATTTTAAAGAGAAATTCAGAAACAAGTTTACACAACGGGACCTATAAGAAGATGAAATACAATGGAATGTTATAAATCAACCTTTAAATAAATTTAGCCTAAACTTTTATTGGTCTCTTATACAGTATAGGTCTATGCATTTATATTAGTCCTATATGGCTACCAAATTATATTCAAGGTCCTATAAAACAAATGTTCACAAACAATAATAGCTATAAACTAATTAATTACACTAAAGGCTTTTCTTAGCCTAATAAATAGTAAAAAATACTTCGTTTAGAGAAATAATGGTTTTAATCAATACTGACATCTAAAATATTAATTCTGGGCGGCGACACTATTCAGTATTTTAATGATCAATCCCCTATACTTGTTGTTATACTTTAAAAACCTTATATAAAATTGTGTTCCTCCAAATTGGATTTTATTCTTCATAAATGCATTTCACTCAAAAGCATAATATTTTCGGTAAAAAATTAAAAAATCCTTTTCCGTATTAAAAAATCTGCCGAAGAGTCAACTGCTGATTGATCGATTCTTCCTATTAACAAACATATTCCCACAAATAACAAATTACACCTGCTTACCAACTTTGATCGAAATCGTACGTTTCTTTCGAAAGTTACCATGACATAGACACGATAGTTATCGTGATATTAGTATATATTTGTGTGTATAAATTTGAACAAATATTTTTTTAATTCCACATTGAAAAAAACTTTCATCTTAATCTCCGGCTTACGTTTACCGCAATGGGATAATACCCAATGGAAATTCACGAAAAAAACCAAATTGAAAATAAATGTTTTAAAGAAAAATAATTTTTAACTCAGTAGGTATTATAGTTAGCCATTTTTCGTAAGAACATTTATTGAAGTCCTTACTTTAATGAGTTTAAAAACATGATTTTTGTTTTTATATCTTTAATAGTTTAAAAGGTACGAATGTTCCAGTACATCAAGTTCCCCGCTACCGTTTCCACCTCTCCCTCCGGTATGCGACCACGTGAGGGGGCAACGACATACGTTTTTACAATCACCCAAGTGCCCAGTACAATCATCTGAAATAAAACTGCGTTAGGCTTTCATTGGATGCTCAACCCCCTTTAGATCTTAGACCACCTTTAGATCTTATATTATTGTGTTTAGGAAAGTATTTATACTGACCCCCGTCTCGCCTACTGCGATCTCTCAAGGCCAAGTGCACGGTCACACTATACATTTGCTTATTGATGTCTTTCGGGAGATGTGTCTTTCAACTCAGACCATTATAACCCCATAATACTACTAAATATAAACATAGTCTCCCCACCCTACCCCACCCTAACTTAAAACAGCCTATAAGTATGTTATGCTCTGGGTTGACAATGGGACGCGCTCCCGAGCCGGCCGTCCTTAATAAGCAAAAATGCTACTATAGGCAAGTGTAAGATATTAACAAATCTTTTTAGTGAAATTTACACATTTAAAAAAAAAGTACTAATTTTATATTTTATTGAACTAACTTTTCAAGCAACCATTTTTATCTACCATATTCATAGTCAGAGAAACTACTTTTAAGCAATAATAACTGTTCTGTATTTTGTCATGCTCACTATAAGAAAAACCGCTGAGTTTAATTAATAAAATTATAATTAGTATGCTAGCTTTACAATAAAAATAGGAGAGGTGGAGTAGACAGATCCTGAAATACTGATGAAATATTAATTAATTAATTTACTAGATCTCGATAAAAATATAACTTGAAGATCACTATATTACTATAGCGTAACCGTTCACTGTAAGGTTGTTCCTGTCGGAAAGAGATAGGTAGAGCGCGTGCAAGAGCTGCTGGAAAGAGAAGCAGGGGAGGGAGAAGGAACGCGTTCACACGTGCAACATATGCAACTAGTAAGTTGTCAGAAATATCTCTCGTTTAAATGCCAGGTCGTGTTTGGGCAATATTTATGTGATATTATCAACGTCTTGCATCTGACGGGTCTATTGAACGTCCATTGAAAGAACGAGTACTCAGCACAGACACTAACGGTGGCGGTCAATGCTTCTAGGCAGGCTCTATCTAGTCAGTAGAGTCTTACTTGGAATTTCAATCAAGCGTTATTTATTTCACAACGCGAGCGCTGAAAGTTTTTAGCTTACATATTACCACAATGATGTGGAAAAATATTTCATTCGCTAAACAAAGTTTTACAAAAATCTTACAGACTATAATTTTGTGTGGAATGACTAGAAACCTGATGAAATAAATATGCAACAAATCACAACATTATCATGAGTAAACATTAAAAAAACTGTATAATGAAATCAGGCAAGAGAGGGGAAGGCGGAACGAAGTAAATAGATAAAGGTGTAGATGAAGCAAGGTGAACGAACCCTTGTAGTTGGAAGCAAGCTGGCCGTGTGTAGATGAAAAATACTGATTAGAAAGAGAGAAAGAAATGGCACAAACTCTGACACATGAAACAAGCCGAGACTGAAGCCCTCGCTGAGAAAGGCATCTTTAAAGAGGAAACAATCACAAGACAAATATTGTCAAAGGACTTATCTTAAATGGAAAGACTAGAGCTAATTCATCATGTATAATGTAATTTGTATTTGTTTTAGTAATATAAATAATGGTAGAGCCGTTCATACTTGTTCAAAACACTATACAATATTAGCTCAGTATTTATTATTGTATTGTGTCAATAATTATTCAAATACAATAGTTGTTCATACTTGTTTTAAAAATAGAATGTTTTCAATATTGACTTTTCTCAAGCATGAGATTTTTGCTCATCAATACATACATCCAGTGTAAGCATATCCATTGGGGCCGTAGCTGTTTTTTAACCAAACTAGTTTTACCACCACGATCTAAAATTTCTCATTTTTTTATATAAAATGGCAAAAGAAAATAAACAACTACCTTTAGATATCAAGAATTTTAAATTTGATGGATATAAATTCTTAAATAAGTTTTATCTGGTTGTTTACCAATGGTAGTCAATGTGAAATTTTTTTACAACCATTTATTAGTTTTAAAATATCATTAGAAACTCATACGCGGACATTTTATGCAGCAGAAATAATTTATATAATAAAAAGAAACAAAAATCTATGAAGCAGGAAGGCGAGCGGACGCCCAGGTTTAGAACAAGGAAATGCCTCCTCAATACCATAACGTTACCTCGTCCCAGGAACATTATGCCGTTTCTATAGTAAGAGGATTGTGTCTTTTTCTTATTAATACCCTTTGTTATTCGTTTCCTCAAAGATGGTCTAGGTGGAAGACACTTCTTTATGATCGCCTTAGTGCTTAGAATGTATATCAGGTGATCCTTTCCACAATAACGTTACCTCGTCCCAGGAGCATTATGCCGTTTCTATAGTAGGAGGATTGTGTCTTTTTCTTATTAATACCCTTTGTTATTCGTTTCCTCAAAGAGGGTCTAGGTGGAAGACACTTCTTTATGATCACCTTAGGGCTTAGAATGTATATCAGGCGATACTGTCCACGAGATGCTGTAATATATCTCCTTCTACAAGATACATATCCCCTTAGTTTCTATATTTCTACTCAATTCCTATCGTTTATTGGTCAAACTATCTCATCTTAAAAATACAAACAAAAATCTAGTTAATAAAATAGCTAAATATATGAAATATTGGTTATGATACTATTTTACATAAAATTGAAAACTAAATAAATAAATAAAAAACCCACTAACCACAATATCAACAAAGTACTTCTGAAGATAATTAACATGTTATCGAAATATGTATAAAGTAACTGTAGTAAAATAAAAGGTTTTCATATGGTGATTAAGTTTTTTAAATTTATTTAATTAAAGTTAGTCCAGAGTGTTCAAGAAATTTAAATATTAAAATTAAAAACAGTTTAAGCATTACCGACTAATTTCTTTATTTATGGACTGTATTTGTCTGCAAGTCGACCCATACCTTATACTCCTAATGGCCACCATGACGGTGTTCTTTACGTGGGATTTTGGTTATCATTTGCATTTTATTCTTTTAAAACCAGAGATTTTGTAAGTTGTGTTTGGTTCTTGCTTTCAATATGTAGATTGTATGTTTCGCATAAAATACTGTAGCTTATATCTATAGATAATTCCTGTTTAGAATACAAATATAGGTCAATGTGTTGAAACTAATTGTGGGTTGTTCAAAGATATTTAAATTGTGTACAGTTGGTAGCAATGAAGCAAAATATCCATTAATGATGAACCTAATTCGTAAAATCTACTATACAATTATCAGCTCTTTTGAGAAATGTTTTTATAATTATGGATACTGAAAAATTTAGAGTATTTAGCTCAAAACTCTCTACCTCATTTTCGTTCAGAATACTGTGTTTTTTCAGTGCGGTATTGATGTCGTTTACAAATCTGCATGGCAATTATTTCTATTCATATTTTGCTCGTCAGTTCTGCCAGTTCACTAATTTACTGGTAGATTATGGCTTATTCGATGTAGACATTGAACGAAGATTTGTTTTTATGGTAAATCAATTTCAATAGAATATTTTGGTTGTAACTTCACGCGAACTTTATCTATGAAGTTATGAAAGAGAATAACGATCGTCGAATAAAACGAAATAAGACACCAGTATACAAGAAGCAGCTGAATATGGCCGTCAGATGGCTCGCGTCTTGTCAAAACGTCACAATGTACACGTAATCTCTGTTAAAATCTCCCAAACACGTCACTGGAATCTGTAAAACTTGAGCGAAAAGGGGGCTCTTAAATTCAATGGCGTCTTGAGTTACTAATGTACTTCGGACGAACTGTACAAGGAACAGGTGGGTGTTTTGTATTGTGTTGAAGAGGGCTGGGGATGTGGTTTTTGTCTACTTCAACAAAGCCTCTAAGTCGAGTGTTCTAGATATAACTTGAATCGTCTTCGCCGCCTCTGTGTACAGTGAGAGCGTTGAATTATAATACTATGCAATAAGCGAAACATACTTCGCGCCCTAATACGTAAACCAATTAAATAGAGGACGCCGACCCGACCGGCATTAATGAGTTGTTCCACATTTTGTTTGTTACGAAGTCGGTCTCTGGTGGGGCTGTGGTTATCGTTTGTGCTTCAACAAAGCCTCTAAGTAGAGTATATAAAGCACGCGTGCTTTATACGTGCACTTGACTCATATTCCCGCTTCCGTGTAAATTTAGACAAACAGAAATTTTGTTCGCTTCATTTGCTATTCCCTACAGGAAACTATTTTTCTGTATTAAATAAATGAGAAAACGGTTGATCATCGTGTCATAAATATTGATTTTAATCATGCTTTAATTCATAAGCTATTATCAATTTCGCTTGTTGTAATCATCTTCAATTCACTATAAGTAGGCCTAATTATTGCGTTTCGAAACTGTGGGCAGTAGCGTGTCGGCTTCGTCATTGAAATGATTGTTTCGAAACGCGCCAGGAAGTAAATTCAAAAGTACTCACTCGGTTACGCAATAATTACTTATAGTTTATTGAATGCTTAATTCGAGTGCCTATGTAGACATTTATTCAATACATAATTCAAATGAGTAAATAACCATATATTTTGGTTTATTAATATTATTATTATTATTGTAGTACTACGAGCCACTTTGAGTAATCTATTACCGCCTACAAAGCATAGGAACGAATTTTTAAAATAAAGAGGTTAAGGTAGAGGCAAGAAGCGCCCTTATATAAGGGAAATAGAGAACGGTAAGTCCAATAGTAGGGCCTGTCTAAACTAGACCTATTCAATTTTCGGTATGTAAACACGAATCTAACGGTTATTAACCCTTTCTAAGAAAGGGGATGGGGAAGGGTAGATAAGTAAGCAATGGACGCAATTACCCTTATTTATAGTGTAAATAATAATTGGACTACAGCTTGTGAGATATGGAGCTTCAAAACTAGTTCACAAGAAGTGCCCAGTCTAAGATCCAGTTGTACAAGATCAGTGTTTGCGTTTTCCTGAAGGTGACTGAATGCATTAATCTGGGCGGAGCTCATGAGTAATTACTCCACACACAGCTTACGCCCCTTGCAGTAACGTGATACTCAGGACCAAACGCGTTTTTTGCGTCAAGTATTACTTTAAAATTAGTACCGCATATGGGAGAAAAGGTACACTCCTAGTAAAGATTAGGCAGATACGGTTTATAATAGCAACCATAAATAAGTAGCAATACCACCTACGCCACTCTATGGATATTCTGTTAACCACAATGCAAATTATAACTTTCGTATTGTCATTGATCTTAATATTATCCCTTGGCCAAAACCATTACTCACTGTTATTCTTCAGCAGACGCGTTTCGCACTAGGTCAGTGCATTGTTCAATGCTGAGTCACGGACAAGACTGTTGCGCTGGTATGTTGTAGCCTATTATTGTGAGTCTGTGGTGTTTTGGTGTTCTGTGGTGTGTCATTGTTCATAGAGTAGTTGTTAATTATATGTCAAATATAGTATTTGACTATGAATTTTGTCGTTTCAAAATGTTGTGGTTGGTTTTCGTGGTATTTGTATACTTCGAAGTTTTTGGCGTATTTTCACATTCAACCTGGAAGAGCCGACTCCTATCAATGATAATGGGATCTTTCATAAAACATATTGAATCGATATCTTAATATCGATTTTTTTATTTTATTAATAAAGTTGTACTATTAATTTTTACTTATGTTTCCTATAGCTTAAGTAGAGAATTGCTTTTTGGAGAGGAAGGACTTAATTTTAGAGTAGATTTGCTCGATCATTTGGCCTTATATCGTTTTCCCTTTTATCAATGAACACTGAGAAAACGTGCCAAATCTTTGGAGTCTAGGTAACATTGTATAACACTGTTCAAAGTTTAGAAATTTATGATTTAGTAATTTTACCTCACATTGTTTTCCTACGTTCTACTTTCATTAGACGATAAAGTCGGCTTTCACAACCTAAGTAGCAACGTTGTATTTGTTCAAGCCGTAACACCGGATCACTAACAAGACGACTTTCAGTCGAAATCTGCATAGCTTTTTAACAAGGGTTGGCTTGAAGCAGGATACGAATCGGGAGTTATGAATATTCAGGATCTAGTTGATTGAAGAAGTTGTACAATTTTCCTTTTTAAATTACGAATCAGATCCTGGAAAATGTTGTACTGTGCAAACTATCAAACCTCGACGCGATTATTACGACTTCATAACAAATCAAATTCGATCCAGCCGTTTAATTTATTCTCTGCCCACAGATCATTTTCCTTACTCAGTAGCTCGTCAATACCCCCTACCACTCAGACTCACCTCACTCAGTCGCTCGTCAATACCCCCTCACCACTCAGACTCACCTCACTCAGTCGCTCGTCAATACCCCCTCCCCACTCAGACTCACCTCACTCAGTCGCTCGTCAATACCCCCTCACCACTCAGACTCACCTCACTCAGTCGCTCGTCAATACCCCCTCACCACTCAGACAAGTCGAACAGTTTTAGTGGCATTCGCAGATTTGCCATGCAACAGTCTCACAGCAAATATCCATCGTATCCACATAAAAGTAAGACATAGGTTGACTAGAAAGTACTCGAAGTTTTTATGTTCGCGCGGTTTATTATTACGTTGAATACGTGACTTGTGAATAGACTTCTATTCTTCAATACATCACATTTCACTGCTAGTAAAATGCTACACCTGTGAAAGTTTCAAAACCATTTGGCAAACCAGCTTTCCACGCATCACATTAGTTTTATATTCTTCTTACTTAATTTTATAAACTAACAAAATAAACACCATAACGACAAAACGTAAATCATTTCATGTCCTTATATCCTTTGCGTCATCCCCCTCCACACATCCCTCTTCATAAAATCCCTCCATACGTTCCCCATCCACACGTTCCCCTCTACATGTCCTCCTCCACGAGTCCCCCTCCACCAAACCCCTCTCCACACGTCCCTCTCCACATGGGCACCCTCCACGCATATCTTTCCCCACGCATCCTCCTCCACACGTCCCTCTTCATAAAATCCCTCCATACGTTCCCCATCCACACGTTCCTCTACAACTTTCTTCCTCTACACGTCTCTTCTCCACACGTTCCCCTCTACATGTCCTCCTCCACGAGTCCCCCTCCACACAACCCCTCTCCACACGTCCCTCTCCACATGGGCACCCTCCACGCATATCTTTCCACACGCATCCTCCTCCACACGTCCCTCTTCATAAAATCCCTCCATACGTTCCCCATCCACACGTTCCGCTACAACTTTCTTCCTCTACACGTCTCTTCTCCACACGTTCCCCTCTACATGTCCTCCTCCACGAGTCCCCCTCCACACAACCCCTCTCCACACGTCCCTCTCCACATGGGCACCCTCCACGCATATCTTTCCACACGCATCCTCCTCCACACGTCCCTCTTCATAAAATCCCTCCATACGTTCCCCATCCACACGTTCCGCTACAACTTTCTTCCTCTACACGCATCTTCTCCACACGTTCCCCTCTACATGTCCTCCTCCACGAGTTCCCCTCCACACAACCCCTCTCCACACGTCCCTCTCCACATGGGCACCCTCCACACATATCTTTCCACACGCATCCTCCTCCACACGTCCCTCTTCATAAAATCCCTCCATACGTTCCCCATCCACACGTTCCGCTACAATATTCTTCCTCTACACGTCTCTTCTCCACACATTCCCCTCTACATGTCCTCCTCCACACATACCTCTCTACGAGTCCTCCTCTATACAACCCCTCTCCAGACGTCACTCACCACACTCCCCCCTCCACACGTTCCCCTCTACATGTCCTCCTCCACGAGTCCCCCTCCACACAACCCCTCTCCACACGTCCCTCTCCACATGGGCACCCTCCACACATATCTTTCCACACGCATCCTCCTCCACACGTCCCTCTTCATAAAATCCCTCCATACGTTCCCCATCCACACGTTCCTCTACAATATTCTTCCTCTACACGTCTCCCCTCCACACATTCCCCTCTACATGTCCTCCTCCACGCATACCTCTCTACGAGTCCTCCTCTATACAACCCCTCTCCAGACGTCACTCACCACACTCCCCCCTCCACACGTTCCCCTCTACATGTCCTCCTCCACGAGCCCCCCTCCCCACAACCCCTCTCCACACGTCCCTCTCCACATGGGCACCCTCCACGCATATCTTTCCACACGCATCCTCCTCCACACGTCCCTCTTCATAAAATCCCTCCATACGTTCCCCATCCACACGTTCCTCTACAATATTCTTCCTCTACACGTCTCCCCTCCACACATTCCCCTCTACATGTCCTCCTCCACGCATACCTCTCTACGAGTCCTCCTCTATACAACCCCTCTCCAGACGTCACTCACCACACTCCCCCCTCCACACTTCCCCTCATTCACATTTATTTTTAGAGTTAGTTATCCCCCCATCGTTTAAGAAGACCTCTTCTTTGACCTCTTTTTCCATTATCTTACTTCCCATTAAATATTTCTTTTTTGATCCAGTGATGTTCTTTGGTTATTAGAATCGAATAGCACAAACAAAATAGTGAAACTTTGCGACGACGCTCAAAAAACAAAATTGATTTACTTTTAACATACAAAACATAACTGTTTAATATAACTTTAATAAGAACGTTAACAGGTTATTATGAAGTATAATAAAGCTACAAAGTGTTCAGGGATCGATTTCGCTATGAAAGAAATAAAAATTAAGATTGCTAATGTAAGGCAACTTCTTACAAGTGAAAAGACTTCCATTATGCTATTTGCATTGTCTTTACTTATAAGATTTATCTCGTGCATTAATAAACATTATTGTTTAATCAAATATATCTTAAACCCGGAACTTATGCTATATTCAAATAAATAATCTATATCATGGTATGTTCCAATGTAATACACGGTGATTGGTTGAAAGGCCGCTATTTGAAGAAGAGTTGGAATGTTATTTTTTGTTTAAATTTGAAATGTTAGCGACGTCAGAGCTAACTTTTTCAGTACTCCTTTCTACATCACTAATAATTGTTACGTCTAGAAAGCCGATATTTAGCTTTTGGATTACTACTTACGTACCCATTCACTGTAATAATATTGCTCAAGTACTTCAAGGTTATGTTAGTCTCTGAATATTTACTCCCATTGCTGGTGTTGTCTTTGTTTAACAAAGTAACTTTCTTTAGGTGCCAGTTGGTATTCCAGCCTCTATGTCTGGGCTTTCTTTGGTAGTGTTTAGTATTTTCATTAACACCATATTACCGTGTCTTTGATAGCCCCTTCCTCACGTAACCAACGCAACAAGCTTTACATTCCACAAAATGGCTGTTTCAGATTGCGACGAAACCGCGCCTGTTGTAAAACAATGCAGTGCAATTTCTGAACATCTCGGCAAACAATTCTCGATGCTTTCAAATACTTCAGAGCACGCATCGGAGCCGTCCATTAGCGCCCTCTGTGTAGTTAGCATATCGAGAAAATACAGAGATTAAAAAACTTTGAGAAAAGGAGCGGGGGTCGGCTGAGTGCTTTCCATTAGCATTCCGAATCTTTGCGATAAGACAAAGACTCGGGCTCTAAATAATTAGTACAGGGATTTCCACTCGGGCCGTGTTAGCATTTTATGGTCCTCGGACATCGGTTAAGTTGCTCGACCACTGCTGTTCAGTTTCTCACTTCTGTACGTTGTAAAGTTTATTTTAAATACATTATGACATGCTTACGTAAAAGTGGAATAAAGAAACGTGGTCAGAGAGAAAACTTCGAAAAGGTTAAAGAGCTTTTAATTTACTATACAATAAGAACAAAAACTATTACATTCAAAAACATGGTGTTGCTAAGTATGTTTTTTGTTAATTTGCTTCAATAGTGCGCTGTAGAAAGTAGTACGTTTATAAAAGCTACAACTCAAATTTCTGCAATGCTCTAGTATATGTAAAGGGAAATGGTAACCAAAATAAATCATGGGAAATGATGGTTTGAAGATAATTCTAGTATCATAGAGCAAAGGAAAACATAAAATTAAAAAAAGACGTACAAAAAAAAGAAATAACTTGAAAGAAGAAGTACTAAATGAAACAGTTACCAAATAAAAAGGAAGAAAAACGAAACTAAATCCACCATCTTTATGTATAGAATAACGGTTGATATATCAAACGTGAAAAATCTCGACTCAGAAACAAGAACTGACTGTTAAGTTGACTGTAAAGGATTGAAAATTTTAGGGTAGTTATAAAATTTCGTTAATAAATTACTTAGGAGAGGAGCAGAAAGAACAAAAGGCACGTATGAGTAGGAGTAATAATTTACTCTTACTCCTTAGTAGTGATCCTACTTTTACGGGAAAGAAGGGGGAGGTTCACCCGATCAGTCAGAGATAACAAAATCCAGTTATTACAAATTTGTAATATATTATATATGGGTTTTAAAAACAATAAAGCAACCCATTACCTTAAATACGATTCCGCAATTTGCCCCTTTTTACGTATTACTGTCCATAAACAAATGCGTTTCGGATTCCGACTAACGACGAGCTGGTGGTCTGTCTGCAGTGAGAAGGTTTTGGTTAAACATTCAAGGCGCACGGCGCCATCCGCTGCCGCGACTACAAAAGGGCACGCATTGATGTTAAAGCTATGTTTATAAACATATTAAACAACGAAACATGTTGGAATCAAACAATACTATTTCCGAGAGAAGGCAGAGCGCCAACAGCTCCACGAGGAAGGACGGATAGCGGTGTTTGAAATATCCACGTATTTACCAACAATGAGTCAGAAGCGGATAACTGAAATAACTATATCTTTTGGCCTGATTATATGTTTTGGATGGAGAAAAATCTTTGGCATCTTGTGACGCTCACATCAGTATTTATACAGTATCGAAAGTGAATTAAGTGATAGCATATGATTTCATAAAACAGCTGATTTTAAGTTATAGGTTTTGTGGTAGAGCATCTGTTTTAACACAAAGGCTATGATACTTTGTTTATATTGATTGTAATCTATATACTGTATATATATAAATATAAATGAATGTTTGTATGTATGTATTTATGAATGTATGTGAGTATGAGCCCTATGTATTGCTAAACCACTGATCCAACTTTGGGAAATTGTTGAGTACATTCCTGGCACTTTTCAAAGCCATTTCCGTACACCTATACTTCCCACCGGTTTTCGATATTTGTCAACATACTATTCTGTGTACATCGTCATTTTTTTGACATTTCATTGAATTCATTCCAAGTTTTGGTTGCTATGGAACGCTCAAGCATTTATATATTGTCGATATGTATGCGAAAATACGGACAGAACGACTTCTCTATTAAGATTAAATCAAACAAAGTTGTGTTCAGAAGAATATATTAATTTACGTAACGCAATTGTTAATGATGTCAATGTAAGTACCAACAAATTGGGAAAAACTATTCATTCTGCTGGATACCTTCGCGGGAAGTCAACGGTACATGCATGAATACGCCAAAGATGCAATGACATATGTTCCAGCATTTGGCCGTCCAGATCTGTTTATAACATTCACATGCAATCCTACGTGGTAAGAAGTTACAGAACTGTTTTTATGTACACAACCATCTTCGCATCGACATGGTATTACAGCATGTGTGTTCCAGCATTTGGCCGTCCAGATCTGTTTATAACATTCACATGCAATCCTACGTGGTAAGAAGTTACAGAACTGTTTTTATGTACACAACCATCTTCGCATCGACATGGTATTACAGCACGTGTGTTCCAGCATTTGGCCGTCCAGATCTGTTTATAACATTCACATGCAATCCTACGTGGTAAGAAATTACAGAACTGTTTTTATGTACACAACCACCTTCGCATCGACATGGTATTACAGCACGTGTGTTACAGCATTTGGCCGTCCAGATCTGTTTATAACATTCACATGCAATCCTACGTGGTAAGAAGTTACAGAACTGTTTTTATCTACACAACCATCTTCGCATCGACATGGTATTACAGCACATGTGTTCCAGCATTTGGCCGTCCAGATCTGTTTATAACATTCACATGCAATCCTACGTGGTAAGAAATTACAGAACTGTTTTTATGTACACAACCACCTTCGCATCGACATGGTATTACAGCACGTGTGTTACAGCATTTGGCCGTCCAGATCTGTTTATAACATTCACATGCAATCCTACGTGGTAAGAAGTTACAGAACTGTTTTTATCTGCACAACCATCTTCGCATCGACATGGTATTACAGCACATGTGTTCCAGCATTTGGCCGTCCAGATCTGTTTATAACATTCACATGCAATCCTACGTGGTAAGAAATTACAGAACTGTTTTTATCTACACAACCATCTTCGCATCGACATGGTATTACAGCACATGTGTTCCAGCATTTGGCCGTCCAGATCTGTTTATAACATTCACATGCAATCCTACGTGGTAAGAAATTACAGAACTGTTTTTATCTACACAACCATCTTCGCATCGACATGGTATTACAGCACGTGTGTTCAAACATAAATTAAAGAATGGATGTATTCCATTGATTGGCAAAAACGAGGATTGCATACGTTTTAATTTGGTTGATCACAAAACTCACAAAAGGTCAAATTGACCGTGTCATCTTAGCTGAAGTACCAGATGCCTACAGCGATCCAAAATACTTGAATTCGTTAAAAAAACATGATTAATGGCCCACGTGGAGTACATAACAACTATTCACCATCCATGTCTGATGGGAAATGCACGAAACAATACCCAAGAGCTTTACTATCCGTGACTATATCGTGAACGGTTAAATGAACATAGCAGCAGATTCATCACTTTAAAAGTGCGGAACAATTTTGTTAAAGGCGATAATGGGCTGAAGATGATGTATATATTGTATATCCGAGCGTCCTTCAATGAGTAACATTAACTCAAGCAATTTTATTGTCTTACTTTGCTCAATCGACTTCTATAATTCCAGCTTTTATGTTAATAAAATACTAAATTAAGTTTGGCAAATGTTAACACGCCATTTATTGACTTCTATGCGGTATAAAGGTTGCCGGGTCAGCTAGATATTTAATAAAAATAACTAAAATAAAATTTCTCTTTGTTGAGCTAATTAGGAATTAACTTTATAAAATTTTCTTTATACTACCTGTTTATTACTAGCTACAACACATCGATTAAATTCTCTAAGTACATTCTCATATAAAGTATGTACCTCTGTATGCCGGACCCACTAATTGTTTTTATTCGGCAAGGTTTGTTCTCCATGACGATTAGCGAAATCTGTATGTTGTCAGTGATTTTACGACTGGCACAAACTTATCCTGTATTTAAAGAACGTTTTTAAAACTTACTGAGACAAACCGTTCCCAATTAGGGAGTCTTGGTGACTGCCTGGTACTGTTAAATACGTCATTGCTATCTGCCAGCCTCTCGACTGCCTACTTTTATGTAGCTATAATGCAATAGATACAGAACACAAATACTGCTTTACACGTGTCTAGTAGAAAACAAATGATTAGAATAATAGAAATGATTGTACAATCCATAAGTAGCTTACTGTACATCCTGTTAAGGGATGTTACTCCTTTTCATCCCCGGGTGGGAGTTGGTCTGCTTAAGCCAAACAATACTATAACTTCCCAATAGTAGTACCTTATTCCATTTACTTTTTTTAGGCATCCACTTAATGTGATTGCAATGTGGAGAGCAGGTCTATATCGGATACGTGATTCTGCTCCAGTGAATTCCATAATTCGTTACCAGTAGTCTTATATCATTCCAATATTTTCTTACAGATAATATTCGTGGCTAAAATTTACCTAAATTCTGCCACATCAATATTAGCACATAAAAGAATATAAAATAATATTCTAGTATTATCTCGCTTTATATACACACAAACTCGTTGCTATACACTTGCGCTTAAATTTTCCATTTCGGCTCTGAGCCAACTTTAAAACAAAATTCTGCATAAAACCAACATAAATTCAATAATTCCTCATTTAATTATAATGGAGCTAAATAAAATTCTCCTATAATTAGTCATGGGTAAATGTGTTCCCAAAGGCTGGTTGTAGCAGTGATAAATTATTTTTTTTTGATGCGCAAAACTCAGTGAAAGAATGGATAAGAACTGTGATCTGATAAAATCAGTTTGGTTGCGTGTGTGAGCGAGCGCACGCGTGGGTGAGCTTGCCAACACAATAAGAAGAGCAAAATAAGCGTTACCGCATAGAACTACCGTTAGTTACAATATTATATTGACCCAGGGCTACGAGGTTTTAAAACAATCTGCACAAGTAGCTTACACACATCCACATTGGATTATTATATTTGTAGGGATTTCCCTAACCTCCTTAAAAAATAAAAATAATAAAATCGAAATAGAAAAGTCGTGAGACAATGTGTATTTGCTATAAACACTCCTTGTTTGATCGTAAATAGAAAGGGTTTCAAAGCCATACCTATAAATTAAACACTGGATGAGATAAATCCAACTCCAGGTAGGTAGAGAGCGGCTCGAACAGACAGATGCTCATGACAAGGGTTGGAGGATTGCCATGACTGTGCAATATCATTGATCAACATATAAACTTTGACCCTTGCTTGTAACCGGCCTAAATTTAATTAATGTCTAACATAATTTGAAACTTTCTTCGATAAAAAACAATAACGAGGGAATAATAAATCCAAGAGTATGTTTTTAAATTTATACTTGACGCTCTAGCTTTGATGTTAGAGATGTGTTACACAGCAATTTTAAATTTAGTTAAACACATTTAGTTTTTAGTTTCTAGCACTTCCAGTTCCTCCCCTCAAAATTCACATCGTGTTTTAAAACGAAAAGAATGCTAAAGCTATTAATTCCACATTAGGAATGTGTTAGCTCACATTTTGTACTGTTCTGATGCACTGAATGTTTTGCATATACGCCCGTGTCATCTTCCTGTTGCTCTGTGATATGTTATTTCCTAACCTGACCTCCTCGTTGTCTCGTTTATAATGGTAGGCAATTAAATAAATACTAAATGCATAATTTCGTTGTTCTTGTAAGGGTCTAAGATGGGCTGTGCCATTTCCTAGACTAACGGTCACATATAATTTAACGCGGTAACGTCTTAATATGGTGGATAATACATAATAATAAAGACGTCTCGAGTAGCGAACCCGATTGAGAGAAACTCTACTTAGGTAAGCGATGCTATAATTCAACCTATTCCCAACACCAGTGAATCAAGTGTCCTTTTTTAATCCTAGCAATTGTAGCAAACTTGCTAATTCTTATCTCCTTACATACAATGGGCTGTAGTGGGATGTATTTAAGAGCCCCATGATGTGTAAGTGTACTTTAGGTACACAAGGTAACTCCTATATCCTTCGCCAGAGCATTTTATCTACTTACCATAATTATTTTAATTATTATTATTTAAAATAGTTTCATATAATTCGCAAGCAATAGTAATAGTAGGGCATGTATAAGAAGGATTGCTTGTTCGAATGAGACCCGAACTCTAGTAGAATTTTAGAGCTGTACCTACTGGCCTCTCTTAGTAAATATACAATGCCAATATCTTTGGTGGACTATTAAAGTAAGCACTGAAAGCAATAAGCGAAGGTAAGATCATGGAAGATTATGATAACTCACATTTACCTACTTCAATCATATGCTATTAGCAGTACGTCACCATAAGACCTGAATGCCTAAGTCGGGTAGGAAAGTAGTTTGATCCTAAGTTTTTGTACAGCACAGTGTGTTTATTCTACATACGGATATCTATGATGTACTCTTCCTCATCACGCAAATTACCGCCCGACTACAATACCAACTCTTGTCTCTTACAATGGCCGTCCTAGCGTAACAATGCCACATAAATATTAATTATAACGTTGTCCGGCCGAGGAAAGTTCGTGATTGACTTATGGCCTCCAGTAATGACTAATAATAATGTATTTATTATGGACGTTTACTCTACTAACTGGCATGTAGAGACCGACATGAAATGTGGACTGAATCAATTACTGCAATCCGATTGGTATGGGTGCTTTGTGAGCGGAATGTTACAACCTTAGGACTTTAAGATTTAATCCTTTTGTTTGCTACTTTATATGAGCAAGCTGGTGTACTGAAGTGCAACTCAACAGAGTATGAATTAAATGTAAACGATAAATGTGCAATTAAAAAACAAACAAAAAATAATTTATTAACCATACTTTTATGATTTTATTAAAACGTCTCTCTGTATATAAAGCGTATCTGATCTTCTTAGCCACAATAAATTTCCATTAAAAAAATTAACACCAATAAAAATTTTAACATAATTTGGAAGTGTTTGTTATTTTTTATTACTTAATTCACTTTCAAGACAAGAACATTATTAAGACGAATAGCCCACTTTACATTTTATAAAAGTGTCTTAGAAGTTTAAGACAAAATATACCACTTTTATTTTTGGCAAACAAATCTAATGAGAGTCAAAAAACAGTTTAAAAATAATTATTTAAATTAAATAATACAGCAGAATTTGAACACAATTCTCAATGTGAACTTTAAATTCAATTATAAAATTTAGATTTCTAAATTTTAGAACTCTTGTAGTAATTATCTAAATTTTTCTCTTACATGTAAATTTGTATAACAATATTAGACCTACTAAACTCATAAACTTTCATTTGGTTTTTATTGCTAGAATAAAACAAAATATAATCTACATTTATTATTTTAATGTTGATGTTTTGATAGTTAAAGTATGTTGTATTATGTTGAAAAACTCATGTTCAATTTTAAAATTTTTCAACCAATATAATTCCGAAGCAGGTAATTGAGCGAAACGCTTAGAAAACAACAGACACTGTACTTCCGAGAAAGTGTCAAAATTTACACAACAAATAAACTACACGTCTAAATCGAAAACTTGAGAGATAAACTTGGCTCGAGACTACCTTCTTGGAGATATTCTAAGGAATCTACTCCTTTATTCCTTTATGTAAAAGTGAAAAGAGCCACTGGAAAACTTCAGGAATATTTCCTTCCGTCGAACGGTTTCCTGTTTAGCGTAAGAACGGGAATGACGTCACTAACGTCTCAAAATATTTCTAAAGCTTCTGAACAAACCTTAGCGTGACCGGATAACCCGGGTTGTAATGAAGTCTAGTTAAAAGTAACGGGGTTTTATATACTTTATAAATCACTATTTAAGGCTATTTATTATACTATACATAGAATATATATAATACACAGTATTTATTCTCTTTAAGCACAGAAGAACATTCGATGGAATCTTTTAATAACAACAAAAACTAAAAAAGTTCTTAGCAAACAATGGGAATCCAGCGATAAATGTCTGGTTAATATACCCATAAATGGTGACGTAACATTTATGTAATATAACTAAGAAATTTTCCGGTATGAATTATTTCTAGAAAAATGAGTTTCGTAAATTTACGTTAATTAAGCTTTAATTACTAATTATAACTATTGATTTATTTCCAACGAGCTGTGACTAGCGAGTTATAGATAGAGAATTGTGGATAGCAAGGTATGCAATTGAGTTTTAATTAGAGAATTATAGCTATTGATTTATTTCCAACGAGCTGTGACTAGCGAGTTATAGATAGAGAATTGTGGATAGCAAGGTATGCAATTGAGTTTTAATTAGAGAATTATAGCTATTGATTTATTTCCAACGAGCTGTGACTAGCGAGTTTTAGCTAGAAAATCGTGGATAGGAAGGTATGCAATGGAGTTTTAAATAGAGAACTATAGCTATTGATTTATTTCCAACGAGCTGTGACAAGCGAGTTTTAGCTAGAAAATCGTGGATAGGAAGGTATGCAATGGATTTTCAAATAGAGAATTATAGCTATTGATTTATTTCCAAAGAGTTGTGACTAGCGAGTTTTAGCTAAAGAATTGTGGATAGCAAGGTATGCAATGGAGTTTTAAATAGAGAATTATAGCTATTGATTTATTTCCAAAGAGCTATGACAAGCGAGTTATAGTTAGAGAATTGTGTTTAACAAGGTATGCAATAGAGTTTTAATTAGAGTATTATAACTATTGATTTATTTCCAACGAGCTGTGATTAGCGAGTTATAGCTAGAGAATTGTGGATAGCAAGGTATGCAATGAAGTTTTAATTAGAGAATTATAGCTATTGATTTATTTCCAACGAGCTGTGACTATCGAGATACAGCTAGAGAATTGTGGATAGCAAGGTATGCAAAGGAGTTTTAAATAGAGAATTATAGCTACTGATTTATTTCCAACGAGCTGTGACAAGCGAATTATAGCTAGAGAATTGTGTTTAACAGGAATATGTGTAGCAAGTTATGGCTGGGAAGTAGTGATGTCTTGGGAAAGCTGGCTATAAGGGAAACGAAATATATCACTCTGATTTGCGGTCTGTTGTCATTTGGCAACACTAAAGCTGTGGCAATGTAAAATAATGAATACTTTGAAGGTTTCGCGAGGTTTTTGAAGGTCAAAATTGTATTTCTGCAAAGTCGAGGTCCCTTAGCTGTGCCTCTGCTTGTAAAAGTTTTAAAAAAATCTTGTAGGGGAATCAATCTTTATATAAAGTTCGTGAATAATGTAAACAAGAAATGAGGGAAAGTAACATTTATTTTACAACAGAAATAAAATCTAAAAAATTAGATATACAAGGCTACTACAAACAAAATGTAGACAGTAAGAAGACGTTCTGTACCACTTGTCTACACTAATACGTGTGAAAGTCTCTGTAAAGTTGTGTTGGTTACGTCACCAAGTGAAGACTCGTAAAGATAGGCTCAGCATAAGAGTCTATCGCAAGTTGCAAAATTTCATTTTACTGTACGAGCAAGAGAAACCATACCATAATACGTTACATGGCATACGTTATGCATTCAATACACTAAGAGACTTCACTTTATTGCAGTTAATGGGCGCTAAGCATGCACCACACGTAGGCAGAGGGTATCCTTTGGAAACCTTAGGTTAGTTATTGCCCATTGTCCTCGAATTTACAGGAAGTTAAGGGCGTTGAGGATATAACTCCTTTGGTGGTATTTATGGAAGGAATCCATTATGCAATCGTTTATGCAAATGCGAGCACATTTCGTTAAAAGTAGGATATTCACGGAAGCGACATAAGTTACGAGCCTGGGCGGAGGTTCGTCCACAATTAGTATTTATTTCTAAAGCAAACTGACTTGAATGGGAAACATACTATTGAATGAAGTTAAAGTCTTTTCTTTAGATTCTATGACACGAACAAACAATACCTGACCCCGTCGAAGTGTAACCAAGGCGTTGTGTTTCGTTGGACGAAAGTTTCGCCAATTAAAATAATTTTCATCGAATTTTACACCGTACAAATAACGCCTGGAAATATAAATACTAAAAAAATTTGTTATAGATAAAACCTCTTAAACCACAAAGAGGTTTTCATTAATGCGCTGATGTAGGTTTCGTTCGGAGGAAACTACTACAAATCTCTGAAGTCTGATTTTTGTGGTAATTTCCTGAGGAAATACATAAAAAAGTGTTTGTGGTTTAGAGGTTTTATTCATTTGTAATTAAAAATTACACCAGAGTTGCTACAAGTTACAAAAGAACTAAGAGAAGTTTTAAGAAAAATTGGCAACTTTGGATATGCTTTTAGAAACTGAAATTAAAATCAAATAAAAAATAAATCAAAAATTTCAGACACTGGAGAGAACTAGTGCGAACGCAAACGTTTGTCAATTCCTTCTATTAGTCTACACTCTATTTATATAAATATTGTTCAAATTTGCAATCGTTATTAAAATGCTTTTTATTCATCCAATCAAGTTCAAATACATTTTTAAAACTTGTTCTAAACGACAATTGATGTTAATACAGTTTTTTCAAACATTAATTCCGTAATTAAATTAAATTAATTAGTTTTAGTTTTATATGGGAGGATAACTATTTAAAAAAAGGGGCAAGGTATGCAATATAGTTTATTTCGTTCCATTTGGTTTAAAACAAGTGATAACATATGATTTCATAAAACAGCTGATTCCATGTTATAGGTTACGTGGTAGAACAGCTGTTTTAACGCATAGGTTATGTTACTTTATTTATATTAATTATACATATTTCATTAAACGTAACTAAATTAAGATATTTCCTTGTTGATGTAAGTAGGAATTGACTTTTAAAAAATCGTGTTTATATTATTTGTTTCCCATTGTGTTTTTCGGAGGCTACTCATCCACAGTGAATAGATGTTTAGATATAGCTACAAAGTGTCCAGTTAGCCTAGATTTGTTAATAAAATAAAGGAAATATACTTTAGCAACAAAAGGCAACTTATTAACAAGCGAAGTGGCTAGAAGGGAATTTTGGCACAGGCTACGTTTTTGCATCATCGCATGGAAGCCAGAGTTTCACGCAAGGCATGAACTTACATCATAGATGAGTTAAAGACCAAACGAATGCTAACCAGATAGGATTTTAATACTAGCGTTATAGTGACGTACTTAACAATTTATTCATACAGAATTGGTTTATGTTTGCCAAGTGTGGTTATGTTTGCCAAGTGTGGCTATGTTTGTGTAATATAAGTGTATATTAAGTCTATGTTGTTCGTAAAAGCAATGGAGAATATACGATAAGAAATTGAGGAAACGTAATGCCAAAGGAATCCAGGTCACAATGCTCTGCTCGTGTTATCTCGGATAAAAGTACCGAGCGACAGCAGGAAGTGTCAGATAAACCAGGGACTAACTGCAAACGTAAATACGCGTGTACAAGACATGGGACGAACTGAAGGCGATGACCATAAAAAATACAAAACAAAAATATATTTGTACTGAATTTTATTGAAATTACGAAATTTATGACAGACAGGAAACACAAAACACTTCCATAAAAATACACCCCTGCCTGCGAGGACCGTTCGTATAATTACTATCATTTAATTAGCATGTCTCTGTTGAATATATCGGAAGATGTGATCGCAGTTAGATAAGAATGGAACAGCTGATTTCTGTATACGTTTAACGTTAGTTGGAGACGTCATTAAATATGTTTAAAATCTAATTATTAATTCCAAACTACTTTGCCGGTCTGTTACCAAGATTTCAAAGCTAAAGGTTTCCTTTGTTGCTGCACTTATAACCCTTTCTTTATATATGTCTTCTCCACCAGAAGAACCAAACTGGTCAATGGATATATTTTATTATTTAGCAAAAGTTTTTATATCGCATTAAAAATACATGTTACACCTGAAGAGAGCACGAATCAGAAACTACTGATATTGAATAAAAATAAAACGGACGGAAGTTTGAATAGTTTTATATACCGAAACGTTCGAAGTTCAATTGCGAACACATGTTAAAGTTAAATGTAACGAACACATTCTATGTTACATAATTCTGTTGGTTATCATTTAACTATATACCTATAAATGTTGACAGTACCATCTTCGTACACATTTCTATGCGTCTCATTCAAAATGCTTTTCAACATAAACATTGACTAAAAATTTGTACACACTCAAGTATATATAGATATACATAAATGAAAACATATTTTTTTAAATATCGGAACCTACTACACTAATTAATGTAGGGGGGTTAAATATCGGAACCTACTACACGATTAACTTCACAGGGGGGTGAAGTTGATCGCCTGCACGTGGTGCCCCCTGCTCTCGACTGAACGATCAACAGTCTGCGCTATACTCGAGCAGACCACAAGAGCAATAAAGATTGCAACAAGAGCTAACAAAATTTTTACAAACGGCCCTCTTCAGGGCCCTGACGACGGCCTGAAGGTAACCTTTTGGAATGCCGGAGGCCTAAACCAATCCAAATTATTAGAATTAAAACATATTATTTTAACTTTTGACGCGGACATCTTTATAATTGTCGAAGCTGGTGCATGCACTGACAACACTGTGTTTTGCCAAGTCCCAGGATATTCTCTCGTAACTCTGAAAAGAGCACGTCCTGTTGCCTCTGGAATTCTTGCTGGTGTGAAAAATACAGTCATTGCTGAACATCAAATTATACATGAAATGACCGACGACGATAAGTCAGAGATAATACTTTTTAAGGTTTGGAAGCAGACAAAAATGTACAAAGTCTATGGACTCTACAATCCACCACTAAATAGACCAAGTCTTGAAAACAGCATTCTGGGTATTTGTGCAAACACAATCATCACGGGAGATTTCAACGCACCATCATTAAGATGGGGTTATGATAGAACAACCGCAGTAGGGAGATCTATAGAGGACTTCATTGACGAAAACCACCTCCACGTCCAACACAGCGACCCAACGTTTCTGTCCTACATCGGCTCACTGACCAGACCAGATCTTACGCTGCTCCACCCTGATCTGATGACACGTACCAGCATGGAACTGAAAGACCCAGCTAGTGGCTGCGGACACCGTGTAATTAACATCACTGTCGCACAGACCCGACGACCTGCAGCACCTAAGAGAAAACCAAGGTGGAACTTCAAGAAAGCCAACTGGACAAAGTTTAAATTGCTCTCCGATGACCTAATAACGGGGGATCTCATTACAGATTGCCCTGACAAATCTACAAAGGCCGTAGCATCCACTATACTTAAATGCGCCCAATCAACTGTGCCTCGAGGACAAGTGAAAAAGCACAGACCTTTCTGGTCAGCGAAACTCTCCATCCTGAAAAAGAAACGAAATGACGCCAGGAAAGCTGCTGAAGTTGAAAAGACAAGAGATAGTTGTGTAGAAGTGCGACGAGCGCAAGCGGCCCTCCAACGGGAAATTAAACAAAGCAAGCGACAAGCATACAGAACCTTTGTCAGCCGGTTGGACTATAAAAAAGATGGAATAAAAGCACATCGTTTCCTGTCAAGTCTAAATAATCAACAAGTAACTGCGTCTGCAGAACCTATAGTATACCACGGCAAACACATCCATGACCCCAAAAAGGTATCAAACGCTTTCTGCCAACACTACGCCAACGTTGGAAAATTAAAGATTCCTAAGCTTCAGAAAAATGAATTCCTAAAGTATCGACACACTACATGTCTATCAGAGGAGGAAAATCAGGTCATGAACGGAAACTTCTCCCTTGCAGAACTAAAGGTAGCTTTATATACTCTAAAGTCAGGAAAATCAGCTGGACCAGACTCCATATTCCCAGAGTTCCTGTTACATCTTGGGACATCCGCCCAGAAAACTCTCTTGAAGCTTATGAACCTAACTCTGAATAAATTCATCCCTGACCTGTGGCGCAAAGCGGAAATCATTCCTATCCTTAAAAAAGGAAAGCCTCCATGCGAAGTAAAAAGCTACAGACCCATTTCCCTCACGAGCTGCTGCTGCAAGCTAGCCGAGCGAATGATTGTCAATCGTCTGAGTCCCTTTCTAGAGAGGACCGGTGCCCTGTCAGATGAGCAAGCTGCCTTTAGGAAACACCGTGGCACTATGGACCAAGTTGTGAAGCTCGTTCAAGCAGTGAAGGATGGCTTTCATAGAAAAATGTCGACTGTGGCAGTCTTTGTAGACTTCAAGGAAGCCTATGACAGAATATGGAGGAAGCTTCTGTTGCACAAACTCCAAAAATTAGGAATAACTGGAAAACTCTTAGGATGGGTGAAGTCCTTTCTGGCACAGAGGCATGTTCGAGTCCGTTTCCGAGACACAATTTCGTCATTTAAACAGCAACGCAACGGCCTACCGCAGGGAGCAGTACTCAGCTGTATCCTTTTCAATATTATGATAAACGACCTCTTAAAAATAGTAAAAGAAGTACCGGGCATATCAACCTTACTTTTTGCGGACGACCTTGTCTTTTGGGCTTCAAGCGGAACTCCTTCGAACTTGGAAGAAACTATAAATCGAACCCTTAGCAGAGTTGCTGACTGGGCCAATTACAACCAAATGGTAGTTAGTGAGAAAAAGACTGTTTTCACTCTATTCACCCTTTCAACTAAGCCGCCAAAACTGAGGATCAAGTTAAACAACAAAACTTTAAACCATGAAGATACTCCACGATATCTTGGCATCACGTTAGACAGGAAGCTAAACTTTGCAAATCATATTGAGGCAACAGCCGAAAAAGCCACCAACAGAAGCAAACTGCTAAAGAGATTAACAGCAACTACATGGGGTGCTACCCAGGATGTTCTAAATTCAACGTACCGGACCTATGTACGACCAACAATGGAGTATGGAGGAGAGGTGCTCAACCTAGCCAGCTCAAATTGCCTAAAGAAGCTAGACAAGGTTCAAAATAATAACATGAGGCTCATAACTGGAGGAGCTAAATCAACTCCAATACTAGCTATGGAGATCCAAACAGGACTGGAACCCTTGGAAGTCAGAAGAGACAAATGTCTCCTAAAATTCTGGGAAAAAAATAAAAGAACAAATAGAAAGTTTTGGGAAACATATAAAGCTGCCACTTCCCGCCTCAGAACTCAGATTACTCCAGTAATCAAAGCTCTACAGCTGGAACAAAAATATAACCTTTTCCTTCATGCAGAAGCTGCCCCATTAAATCAACACAATCGAGTCTTTGACAACCTACCTCCAGTTTTTCTAAACCTTGTTGACCAGGTGAAACCAAAGTCACAGGCTATGGATATTGAACTCAGGAAAGCAACATTAATGACCATCAACGAACGATTCCCTGAAAGTGACTGGCTTCATATTTACACAGATGGATCTTCAAACCCTTCAAGTGGAGAAACTGGAGCAGGATATTTTTCAAAATTATTTCAGGGCTCGGTAGCTGTGGGCCTCTGCTGCAGCAATTTTGATGGTGAGGTTGTGGCCATAGGAGAAGCAGCATCATGCGTCATGAGACTTTCGCCGCGGCAGGTTGTATTCCTGATTGATTCACAATCAGCGATTTTGGCAGTTTCCTCTAACACACCAACTGACTGCACCTTGACAGTGTCGTGTAGAGAAAAAATGCAACTATGCCAAGAGGCAGGCTTCAGAATTGCGCTCCAGTGGATTCCCAGCCACGTTGGCACAACAGGGAACGAAAAAGCTGACAACCTCGCCAAGAGTGGGTGCCGTCTACCACAGCCACAAATCAAAATATCACTAGGCTCTGCTTACACCAGGATCCACGCAGCAGCTAAGACGTACTTGAAAAAATCACAAGACAACCTGGCTGTTGGAAAGAGATGGCAAGAACTTTGCACCAACCCCATTCCAAAAAACCTGCCTCGACCTATCAGTGTTGCGCTGTTCCGTCTAACCACGGGACACGACTACCTTCAGGCGCACCTTCATCGCATTGGGCTGGCGGACACGGATCGGTGCCCCTTGTGCCAAACAGGAAAGATGGATGGAGACCACCTTCCTGCCTGCCCACAGCTCGAAGCATACAATAGCGACCCAAAAACCAGACTCTCCAAGCTCTACTGGTCTGCACGATGCCAAATGGTCGAGTTACCAAGGGCAGGCGTTGGATAAAGTAAAGTAAAGTACTACACTAATTAATGCGACTCTAGCCATTTAAGCTGCCTCGTAAATTATACAAAATTACACGTTTTTTGCGCAAATATTTGCCTCCGCAAGGCAAACCTGTTTCATTATGCAAATTGAATCTGTTATTCGGACGGTAATAAAGCAAAGAAAATTAACAAAAAATGTCTTATGAAATTCACTTCGCCTGTACCTGAAACCTTTCTACACTTACACAAGTAGGCCTACTCAACAAAACGAACTACCAAAGGTAAGTTATAACACTTTACTCAACAACTTGTTCATAGTGCAAACTTATAGAAGCACAAAAGTGTTAAATCAAGTGAAAGAGTAGATTATATAAAAGGCACAAACTTTTTCAAAAGACTTATATTTAGGTTCATGGTGATTATTGTTACTTATTAAATGTCGAGAGTTGGTTTTGAGGTTATACATTAAGTTCTCTCGTTTCTAACATTTCCTACAATACGAAGATCGTTCTATTTTACTGTTCACTATATATAAGAAGTTTCACTCCGGTTGAAAGAAAGTTTACATAATGTAAGCGATGGCATTTATTTCTCCGCAGGATGACCTCGGGATCATTATGTAAGTTCCTTGGTTGTAATTATTCCATTAACTCTCCTTAATCCCTAACCTTATAAGGGTTGCAATGTCTCTTATGTCCTTGATAAAGAGTAGATTCACTGGCCTGAAAACATCATGCCGTGTCCTCCTCCAGGAAGCGTTACCTTACCTACGTTGGCGATAATATACTTCCTTATTTTTTTAATACCTTAAAATTACAAAACCAATAAAGTCTTCCCAACTCTCGAGATTAAAGTTAGAATGGGTTCTTACAAATCCTCACTTGAAATAAATTTCAACTCTTATCACCTAACGCGTTTCTTCTTTATCACCTAAGACGTAGCTGCTCTAAGCAAGGATGTAGGGGGGGGGGCAGAGGTTTATACATTTAAAAATTGTATGGATCGTGGCATTCTGCCAACACAATTGTGTCTATTCCCCTCTGCATATCTAGCACGTCTTGTATCTTTATTCAACGGTGAACTCTCAATTAGGTTGTCCTAAACGTCCTGTAACTATAGGTGTTTTAGAAGTTATGTAGTGCGGGTCTCATGTGTGCACATATCCTTCAGGCGCATCCTTCCTATCACTTGTGATGTTTGCCAAAACAAGCTTAAATTTCGTAACGAAACTGACAGTGTGACAAGTAGCCTGTGCCAGATATAGGACCAAGCCTTTTACATTAAAAACTGTCAAATTTATAAACAAAAGTTTGTTGTTGTTGAAACTTATCTTGAAACCTAATTTAGAGATTTGCGGAACGAGGAGTAACCTAAGGGTGTAGTTCCATGTAATGGTATAGCTACCCCTGTATACAGACACTGTGGTATATACAGCGGTGACTCTTATAGAGGAAATAGTTTTATGTAGAATAAACCCCATCGAAATGTTGACACATATGCGCCTATTTACAAAATATATGTTATTGGCCTAATGTTATTTTTACCGGTTTTCATAGTATCTCAAAAAGACCGGTGTTACAACCGTTGCCATTCTACAATCTCAAGGTTACTCTCAAGGTCATGCATAACCTTAATACGAACATACTATACCACAAGACAAATTATTACTGTTGATCGCGTCAATGAACCCCATTAAACCAAAGGCTATATTTCCAGCATTACTTTCACATTTTGCAATAAATTTAAATTCAAGCTTAATTATACAAGGAGAACAATAAAAATCCAAATTGTCACCAGGCAGAAAGAGAACGGGACACATATTTATTGATCATAAAAAGAAGCATGTTATGTGTGACCCGTTAAAAGCACGGAAGGGTCACGTATTTCATTTTAATTGGTTCATGTAACGATGCCTATGGTTGCTTAATTTACGTCTGGCGTTCAGTTTAATGTCCTGTGGCTCGGCGGTTACTTACTTCCATTATTTTTCTGCAGATGAAAAGCTTCTTCAACAATGTCGTAGTTTACGATCGCTTACTTCAGCGTCCCAGTGCAATACTGAGAATATGTTAGCTGGAGTAAAAAAATAAATAGTGTTCTAGCAACGATCATAAATAAATCACAAACAGTGATTTACAGAGGGAAATAATTATGATGCATCATGAGATAAACCTATCAATTCGAGTTCCTGTTTGAGTTTCTTCTAAGAGTGTTAACAATCCTCTAAGAATTTGTATTGCTCCGGTATCATTGTTGGGCTACGATTTGATGTCGCGTCTGAATTAGCCCTTAACGTTTGTTTATGGTCTGGCTGCTCGCTTCAACCGTTTGTGGCAATCTCTGAACTTATCCTCAGCGTCTTCTCCTTCAACCGCCTAAAAAAGGACATTAAATACTCTGTCAATTGTTAAGCACATCCGTGTATCTTCTTATTCAAATGTCTATTTCAACATCGAAAATTAAAATTATTTTGCAATCTCCAAACCTGTTCCAGTTTCCTCTTTCTTGACCTGCTCATTTTTTAAAACTTTTTCTTTCTTCTTCAACATCAGACTATAAAATCTCTGAACATGTCACATGCATCTTCTCTTTCTTCCGCCTTCTTCATCCAAACAATTTCTTTCTTCAACGCATAAAATGCTCTGGAAAACTCTGAAAATGTTTTTGTTTTTAAATCGTACTGTACAACAGTATTGAACATACTTTGGAGTATCACTGTGCCTCCAACAGCCTAAAAGGGGATCAATCCTATCTGGTTTGGATTGCAAGGAATATCATGGATGTCACAAGATCAGAGTCAACCGATCCTTGTTAGAAAACGAAAAAGGACTCTATCTTCACGAAGATAAGGAAGAATTGTTGCAATTAAAGACCAGGTTAAGGTTTTGGCAGTACTTGGCGACCACCGTCAGTGTAAGTTATGACATTCGCAAGTTGCCACGCACAAAAGATACAAGAGTAATGTTATCCTCCAAACACTTTGATACTTTCCTGAAGATTTTGTTTGGCAACGATGGATATATTGTGAGGTTTTAGTCTCGTATTATTTCAACCATTACTGTTAAAATAAATTGAATCTTATCAGATTTGAATACTTTGTTAAGCAATTACGTCATTATAAAGTTTGAGCAATTTTAAATCAAATGAGAAAAATTCAATCGATTTGCACGTTTTAAAATCCCCGTTGAGTGGATTTATATAAAGGCGAAGCAGTTTAACCTACAAAGACGTTGAATGGACTGTTGGTTATCTGCAAATTGTCGAGAGTGCCAGGTGTTCTCCGCGGAGTTTTGTTTATTTCTTGCAATGGTCACGAAACAAAAACGAAGAAGAAGAACCAGTTCCGACAAGATTTATCGTAGGCGGATTCCTCATCTGGTCTCTCCATAAGAATTCGCCACCACGCTCCTTTTTTATTGGCTCACTCTGAAATATGCTGCCCTAATGTCTACATTCGGTTGTTAATGATTCAATTTTTATTCGACGAAACGATATTATCTCACGTAAAAACAAAAATTTAAACATCTAATTACGAGCTTTGTGTTTGTATTCAAACTAGGTCCGCGAATTTATTGGTGGAAGAAATATCGACCAGAAGCTAATGAGTTGGATTCGATAATTATCGAGGAGTTTTTACTGGTAAGAAAGGAATTTCAGATTATGTCTTTTTCTTTAGCCTCAACAGGTTTTGGGACAGAATAAATACCAAATCATTATGAATAGGTAAATGAATACAATTTTAAATCAAAATAAAAAACAAAAATGTCATTGTCAATTCCTACTTGAGGAATAAATTTCTGGTCATTTTAGTTACTTTTTATTAAAATTTTACGATTAATATGAATAAAGTGACATAACTTATACTTTAAAACAGCTGTTCTACCTCTTAACTTATAACGTAAAATCAGCTGTTTTATGAATTCATGTTATTACTTACTTCAAGCCAAATCGGACCATAATAACTATACTGCATAACTGTTTTATATGTGAAAAGTTTTTTAGTAAATTTAATTAATGAATTAATATTTGATGCAACTGTATTAACATCAAGTGTCATTCACTACAAGTTTTTAAAAAAATGTAGGCTATTTAAACTTGAGTAAATAAATAAAAAGTATTTTACTAACGATTGAAATTTTGAAAAAAGAGATAATTAAATAATCTCTTTAGACAGAGACTTACAAATTCTTAAATTTTTAAGTTCATTTTGTGACAGTAATTTTATGTTTTTTAGAGAGTTAATTGTGTGTCTCTGTTACCATCTTTAGGTCCCTTCACAATCTGTAACGGACAAATTACCAACAGCTAGAAATAAATATAATAAATTTGGGTCATCATAATGGCCACTTCCTTTAAAACGACCTACTTCCGTGGCGATTTCTACTTTAAACGTTTCATTCCGTAGCATTCTCTTAGAAGCTTTATCCAAGAACTCCTCTTCCTTCGAAATTTTACCCCTCCAAACATCTTGTTTTGAATTATTAGCTGAACGTTATCATTTATTAAAATAAATGAAAAGTTTATAATCGAGTCAAATATATTTCTTTTATTAATGCAACGTTTCTGCAATTCGTGAGTAAAACTAAAAATTTCATTTAGTTTTATAAAGTTTTAAATTACTGTAGTGAGTGTACTAGTACATATTTTGAATGTAATTTGGTTTTCAGGCTTGATAAAGCAACGAGCTAGTTGTCGAAACGTTGCATTATTAGCATAAATACATTTAACTGGATTATTAACAGTTTTTTCATTTATTTATTACTTTATTCGAGCGCTAAGCATGGTTATCATTTATTACTACCCTAAATCCGATGAGGTATTCAATATTTAGGCACTTTTCCTCAAGCACGTCCACATAGTGACTAGATTGAAACGTTTTCTTATCTACAATGTTTATCACTTAAAGCGCAATAAACTTTCAAAATGTTCTTATGATATTACTTGGCATAATAACCACAACTTTCTGATATTTTTCATCAGATGCGTTTCGCACTAGATCAGTGTTTTGTTCGAAGCTGAGAGTCAGGTCAATGCTGTGGGTCATGTCCGTGACTCACAGCATAGAACAAGCCATTGAAATATTGAGTTGAATCAAGGGAGACCGGAGTTTAGATCCATTAAGGTCTTTAGGATATATTAAATAAAAACAACCTCTTACCACAAATTCAACAATTTTTATTTTAACCTTATGTACATTTCGATTACAAAGTAATCATTTTCAGAGGTATTTTACAAATGACTAACTCTTTTGTCATTTTAGTTAGTCTCTTTTAGTTAGTCATTTGTAAAATACCCCTGAAAATGATTACTTTGTAATCTAAATGTACTAAAGGTTAAAATAAAAATTGTCGAATTTGTGGTAAGAGGTTGTTTTTATTTAATATATACATTTATTCCACAGTTGCTTCAAGTTGTTAAGGTCATTAAGTGCCTAGTAATTCGCAAAGTGTGACTCCCAAATTATAAAAATAAACAAAACGCGATTCTGAATCTGATCAAGCTACTTACAGATAACTTACAAGTTTATTTGCGTTTGTACCCAGTGACTAAATATCGCACTGCGAGTGGTATGGTTTCCTACATGAGCGTCTGCCCGACGACGGATGTTATATATAACATCTAGCTTCAGATCTCATCTCTGTCGCCCTCCCACAGCATTTCAAGTATTCATATTAAGCGAATCCAGGAGAGAAACGCCAAGGTAAAGGAGTTCCATTACGATATCTTGTCAGACATGGAAGCAGCCAACACCCTTTGTCTCGCTATGTGTAGACTAAGCTAGGCACATAGGGCTTGATGTTTAGGTCACTCCTGCATTTTATTTCAACAGTTCCTCTAAAATGAATATATATCGAAAATTTGTCTACTTTATTTCAATGTTAATAACAAAAAAGTTGTATGATAGTACATAAAGTCCTATATATTTGATCCCACTTAGTGAATCAAGCTATGATGTATTATAAGAAAAAAAACGTAAGATGTAATTTTTAAATGTGAATGAACAATTTTGTGAGAATAATTTATCCGTGTAAATTTTTGTTTGTTGTTTGGGGATACTAACATTCGTCCAATATTTTCTCACTACACCTTGAAATGTATTTTGACAGATTGGTATAACATGGAAAATTAATAAATCAAAATTCAAACACGTCTAAAAATGCCAACAAGTGGTAACAGTGAGAAATTGAAAAAATAAAATAAAAGAATTATCAAAAAAACAAATCTAATCAAATTAATTACTTAAGTTGTAAAAGTAAACTGCTTCATACAAATATATAAATGAAAATAAAGCACAATTAGCATAGTATCGTTAAGATGAGTTAATTTGTAAAACATTATTTCAAATGAACAATACTTTCTGGGCTAGAAAAGGAATGATAAACAGGCCCTAAAAGGTGTGTGTGTGTGTGTGTACGTGTATGTGTGTGTGTGTGTGTGTGTGTGTGTGTGTGTGTGTGTGTGTGTGTGTGTGTGTGTGTGTGTGTGTACGTGTGTGTGTGTGAGTGTGAGTGTGTGTGTATGTGTGTGTGTGTGTGTGTGTGTGTGTGTGTGTGTGTGTGTGTGTGTACGTGTGTGTGTGTGTGTTTGTGTACGTGTGTGTGTGTGTGTGTGTACGTGTGTGTGTGTGTGTGTGTGTGTGTGTGTGTGTGTGTGTGTATGTGTGTGTGTGAGTGTGAGTGTGTGCGTGCGCGCTTGTGTATGTTGTGTATGTGTGTACGCGCGCGTTGGTGTGCGCGTGTGTGAGCGCATGAATTCACCGATGTTGTATGAAGGTGTTTGTGGGCGGATTAACCGAAGCACCAGGAAGCTTTTCTACATTATTTATCCAGTCGTAGTAGGATGTCACTCAGAGTTATCAAGTACTGTAATTGTGTTGTTATCTACTGCTAATGCACTCCAGTTACTCTTGAGGGAGGTTAAGTTACATCGTGCAGCTACAACGTGCACATTTAGTCGTGCAATTGTGACTGATAAAATAAAACTCACATTTCCGATATAACATTTGCATTTTGTGAAACTTTATGAACCGTCAGTGTAAAAGTAAAAAACTTCAGATGTGAGTACTGCCAGATGCAGATACTGGAAAGTTTTAATGCATTGTTTGAAGCTTTTTTATCCGGAGCTAAACAGAAGTTGAAAGGTCTTGTTTTTGTTGGATTCAAAAAAAGTTATTTTGTGTTGAAGCTGTTCACGATTTAGCTGAAAATAATGCAGTGCCGGCTTTGTTTATCCTCAATTTTTTGCGGATGTAATGTTTGCAGTTAGAGAGCCTATATAAATACCGAGTCATTAATAAACAATGTTCGTTTAAAAATATTAAGGGAAAAATATCGGCAATATTGTTGCGAATACAAAGAGTTTTGTTCCTAGAGGTTATTAGTTTTATGTTAAACGGTGATAATTAGTGACTAAGATGATTGAAATATTAAATATTTTTTTTACAACCGCTAACTGTAGCAAATGTGTAACAGTTAATGTGTTAATTGTCAATGTTGGATGATTATTGGAAATTGTTTCATAGCCAATGTTAATTTCTTAATGATTTTCATTGACAGTTGCTGATGATGTAATATCAACTTTAGTGCCAAATAAATGAATCAATTTGAAACCCACTTATCAATCCCTTTTATATACATACGACGGGACTTGAGCTGATTGGGTGGATTTGGGGCATTGTTTAACAAATTGTGTGTCAACTCTGAGTGAAGCAGGGAAATAACTACCAAAGAAAAATGTAGCGGGGGCCAAAGATGCAGGTGAAATATATACATGTGCCGGAATTGCGAAATGTTACGGGTGGATGGCCAATTTTACTTTCACTGTTACAATTCCCCCCCCCCTCTCCCAGATACGTCACACCACAAGTGACGTAAGTAAATAACGATGACACGAGAGAAATGAGAACTTAGAGATATTAGGAATAATTAGTCCTATCATATCCACTCTTATCCTTTTCAGTAGTTTCCCGCCCCTAATAATCAACCCCCACTGTTATTCTCCTTATTTCCTTTTATCTTTCGCCAAAAATTGAGTGTGGAATCCCCTTTACTAAAACAATCAGTTATCTTAAGGTTATTCAGTTGTGAAATAGTAAAGTTAGAAACGAACGGAATCGTTCATTAAAATGACTCACTCGATCACTAAAATGAGTAGTTTACTGAAACTCTTCAGTGAGGAAAAGTGACAATCGTGTGATTTCTTGGTCTACTAATCAACCTATTTAACCGACCTCTTAATAACTAAATAGTAAAGTGAACTATAGTTCAATTTAATGAATTGTTATCCCTTCACTAAAACATTCAGTTCTCTTAAGGCTATTCAGTTACTCCTTATCTGAGTTTGAACATGACGTTGTTCACGACAGGCAGTCTGATTAGATCCTTATCAAACCAAATATGAAAGTTTATTTGTTAAACTAAATAGACTAGAAGCTTACCCAACACTCAAAATCCAACAATAGTGGATAACTATTACGTGATTTTCTATATTTAAAACACATGAAAATATGATTAACAAATTACTTTCTACGGTGGAGAGCAAAGACGAGTCAATTAATATTGTGCTGCTACTCGAGATTGGAAAATATTCTCTTTGAACTCAAAGCTAAAGATTGTAATACTTTTCAGGAAACGGATTGCTCATAAATAAATTACGACCTCAAAGATACCTAAATAGGAATTTTTAAATAGGAGAATTGTCCGATAGTGCGGAAAGAAATTTCTGGAAAGAGTATATTAGGTTTGACTTAATTTACAAAATTTTAAAACGAAATTATGTAGAGAAAAATATCGGCTACAATTTTAATTTTAAATTCCATCTAGCCAACAACTTTGATAATATTGTATCGCTTGCAAATTTCCGAGTCGTTAACATTTTGTATTCTACAGATATTTACACAAATTTAATTTTAGGAGACGAGGTTAAAATAAATAACTATTGTGTATGCAAATTTAATTTTCATCTATTCTAAGAGTTTCTCTAAAATTTATAATATTCATAAAAAATATTCAAAATTTAATTTATAAGAGTATTTAAACATTTTGAAGTAAAGGTTTCAACTGTTGAGACAAGTAACGCAGTCTGGACTCAGGTTCGCCAGAGATCCTAGCGGAGTAATTATCAACTATACGTTTCTGTACTTTATTCCGTGCTTTATATCCCATGGACTGAAATTGACTATTAGGTATGTTTACCACTTTGTTTCACCACTTTATTCAATTCCTTCTAATAGCTCAAACTGTTTGCACAAATAATCAACTGCTATTAAAATACGTTTTTATTCGTAAAATCAAGTTCAAATTAAATTTTTTAAAATCTTGCAGCAGATGACGATTGATCTTAATACAGTTCTTTTAAATATATATTCAATAATTAAAATTTAAAAAAATTTGTCTCGGTTGCATTCGAACGGAATGACTACAGTTTTAAATCCAGAACTCTGGCACTGATCCAACTTTCTTTTAATTCAAAATCTGTTACTTAAAGATGTAGACTATGTGAAATTATGAAAGTCTCCTTGCAATAATGAAGTATAACATGAGCTCGATAGGATTTAAATTTTTAAATCGCCATCAGCTTCATAAATTAGCAACGAATAAATAGTAAAAAAAAAAATAATAGTCCGACACCTAGGCCTATAGGCCTACTGTATGGAGGGGAAAACGGAAAATTGTTAGGAAATTCGCTTTCTGTTTTGCTACTTATTATTGTGATTCTGTCATGTATATATATATATATATATATATATATATATATATATATATATTACATAATTATTTTCCTGAAGATGCTGGTACTATTTTATCGGCGAAGAGCTTTGAATAAATATATTCATTAAAAGTACTCTTGTTTTTGAAATATTTTTAATTTATTAATTATTTATATATATATATATATATATATATATATATATATATATATACTGTATATATAGATGTCGCAATATGTATCCTTGTGTATTAATAAAGAACTAAGTCAAAATACAAATACAAGAATTATAATTGAATTTACAATTCAAAGCTTTTCGTTGGCTAACAGTACCAACATCATCAGGATTTGTACATCTGATGATGTTGGTACTGTTAGTCAACGAAAATCTTTGAATTGTAAATTCAATTATAATTCTTGTATTTGTATTTTGACTTAGTTCTTTATATATATATATATATATATATATATATATATATATATATATATATATATATATATATATATATATATATATGTGTGTGTGTGTGTGTGTGTGTATTGGTTGTAATATATAAAATAGAAAGTAACTCAAATGAAAGTTTTCTTTGTAGAACTTAGTGGGAATTGACTTTTGGAAAAATTGTTTTTTCAAAGACGCCTAATTAAAAACATCTTGATGTTCCACTTCAGGGTCCAAATCTAAGTAGGTAGTTTAGCATAGGAGTGGTAGCTCTGTATGATCAGGTAAATAATCAATTATTTCAATGAAAAAAGGTCAGCTCTATAGCTTAACCACGCGTACAAGTATTGTCACCAAAACGTAAACCTAATCAAGTTAGCAGCGAAACGAAGGCAAAGTCATTTTGTTTTCGTTTCCTGTTTGTTCCTTTTGATGTCCAAAATAAACTCGTTCCTATCCATTTGCAGTATAAAACATGCAGACAACCACCGTCAACACTTGTTTGTTTGTCAAAACGAATATACGTCGTGCAGAAACACTTCGACCCGACTCGAATCGGGCACGTGCCAGGCCACTCCTAAAGTCCTGGCTTATCAGAGAGATAACTGTAAAAAAACACAAACTCAGCTGGATTTATATTTTATTGTAAGACATCAAAGCGGTGTCTGTCGACGGAAACAAGTGGATGCAGCCGCTCACGAATTGTTGCTCCTAGTCTGTTTTGTATAAACAGGAGACCTGATCATTCTATTTCGCACATCTAATCAAACACTTGCAAAATTAGCATTGGTACTCAAAACCGTTTTAAATAATGTGAGATTCGGAAGTGAAATCTTTAATGGACATTGTAGATAATAGACAATGCCTAACTAACGATATCCGGTTTAAAACGCATTCTTATAGGAATGAATAAGTGATAACGTCACGGTAAGATTAACTTATATATACACACGTCATAAAAAGTTTATAGTCAAAAGTATCACATTTTTTATAAACCTCATATCTATGCCTTTACTTTACAACAAATCGTAGAAAATCGTAAAAGAATTTTAATTCAATACGTACACAAACTTGCGTGATGGAAAATTATTATGTCGCAGAACGAAGGAGGTTGAAGAAATATGTGACCGACCATACAAGTAATATAAAGAAAATATTTATAAATTCAATTCGTACTTAGGTCAACAAATAAAAATTTTATTTTAGTTACATGTTATTAAATAATTACAATTAATATAATCTGTGCATTAAAACAGCTGTTTCATCACATAATCTATAACATAAAATCATCTGTTTTATGAATAATAAGTCACTTATTTTAAGCCAAATAAGACGAAACAGCTATATTGCATACCTTGCCCCTTTATTAAAACTTTTCTCCCATATAAAACTAAGATTAATTCATTATATTTAATTAATAAATTAATATATTTTTAAAACTGTATTAACATCATGAGACGTTCATTAAAGTTTAAAAAAAAGGTATTTGAACTTAAGTGGATGAATAAAAAGTATTTTATTACCGATTTAAAATTTGTACTATATATATATATATATATATATATATATATATATATATATATATATATATATATATATATATATATATATACATATACTTTTTCTTGTTTAATAATTTAAAACAACATAGGCTATTCAAATACAAGAATATTTATTAATTTATATTCAAAGCTTTTCGTTGGTAAACAGTACCAACAATATCATTTATATATATATATATATATATATATATATATATATATATATATATATATATATATAAGTATATGCTGATACGTATTCCTTCACGGATAGAAAAATATGAAAAATAGTTATTATCTGGAGTACATCCGTTTATTCTGCAGCGCATAAAATCGCAGTTCCTACGTTTCGCTAGAATGTCATCTAGCATTGACGAGGTGAACCCAACAACAGTTGAAGAGCGAGTCAACGGCTGAACTGCGATTTTATGTAAGGCAGAAAGAACGGGTGTACTCCAGATAATAACTATTATATGTATATATATATACATAACAAGATAGTGTGAACTAATAGAAGGAATGAACGAAAAAGAGTACGCTGACTGACTATATAGGTGGCACTACTGTATGTGGGACATTTCAGCGGGACAGACACAAAATGTTTAATGAGTTGTTATTTATTTCAAAAATCAATACTTATTAAATTCAAACTTAGAAATTATCAAACTTTATTAAATTCTCTCTATTAGCTCACGCTTTCGTGTATATATATATATAGGCCTATCCTAAAATTTTCAATATATATTGTAGAAATTTTCAATCGTTAATGAAGATACATTTTTATTCATTAAATCAAGTTACAATACATTTTCTTTTTAAGCTATAGTGGATGACAACTGATGTTAATACACCTTTTTCAATTTATTCAATAAGAAAATTTTAAAAATGTAGGGTGTCTAGGTTGGATTCGAACTGTGAATCTTCATGTTCGAAGTCAGGCGCTCTTGGCTATGAGGCAACTTCCCCATAGCTAGAAATTTACTTATTTTGATAAAGGTGTATATGAATTTTTCTATTAGCCCTATCTGTTTGTCATCGAAATCTTCATTGTACAGCCCTAAATAGTTGCCATGGGTGCCACACAATATCATGAATAATTCTCTATAATGAAAAATGAATGAAAAAAATAAAGTAAACGAACAAACTGGATTAACGTTTTCGAACCTTGCTTCACAAATTGATAATGCAAAAGAGTGAAAAGAAACTACAACACAATGCAGGAGACGAAAGAACTAAAAGCGTAAAAATAGTAACAAACAAAAATAATAGTCTAACACTATAAATAGAAAGAAAAATGGAAAATTTCAAGGAAATTCGCTTTATATTTTGCCACCTAATACTGTTATTTTGACAGATGTATATACATATTTATAGTTGTTGTAATTATAAAATTAAAAAAAAACTCAAATAAAATTTTTCTAAGTTGGAATTGATTTTAAAAAAATATTTTTTATAAAATAAGTAGATTACTTGTTTTATATTTTACACTTGATGAAAGTGTAAACTATTTTCACGGAATTTGGAAGTTTAAGTGGTTGCGATTAAAAACTTCCATTTGCCCATTTTTAAAATAAATTACATCTTAATACCTTTGTTTAGTTTATCAAGGTTTTCACGTAGACTTGCAGCACGTCTTGACAACAGTCGGTGGCGTCCTCTTCTCTCGCCGTTTATAAATATACCTAATACCGTCCTGTGTGTAGTCTATGAGAGTTCCGTAAATTCTACGAAAAGAACAAAAGCCTTTGAACTGGTCTTAACAGTCATGAAACTTGCCGCTACTTCTGGTGCTCGGCGTTTGTTCCTTAAAGCAAAGCGTTTCGTACCTAAAGCGACAAACTCGCCACCCTTAAAAAATGGTATTCCTTAAATAAAATCAACATTTGTTGATTCCATTTTCGCGTGAGCTACTAGTAATCACTAAACACTTATAAATGTTTTAAACTTGCCTATAGTAGCACTTACTTTGCTTGTTGAGGACGGCCGTTTAGGGAGATGTGACCCTTTCTCAACTCAGACCGTAACTAAGTTCGAAACGGCCGTCCTCAACAAGCAAAGTAAGTGCTACTATAGGCAAGTTTAAAACATTTATAAGTGTTTAGTTAAATAAAATGCTAAAAACAATACGCTAACAAGGTTTGCTCATCTACCTGGGCTTATATATACATACAGTAGAAGGTAGATGTAGCCTACTTCAAGTAAGTAACCCTACCTTAGGGATGGCATAAGTTTCCCCTATTTCTAGTATCAGTAGATATAGTGTCTTTTCCTTAGTAATATCTATTTCAACCAACCCTTATTTATCCTTCTATCAAGGGGGTAGTAGTGGGCAGTGACCTCTGTATGACCATGATAGAGGGTGGGTCTCAGGTAAGCAACCCTACCTTAGGGATAGCACAGGTTTCCTCTATTTCTAGTATCAGTAGATATAGTGTCCTTTCCTTAGTAATATCTATTTCTACCAACCCTTCTTTATTCTTCTATCAAGTGGGTAGTAGCGGGTAGTCACATCTGTATGACCATGATAGAGGGTGGGTCTCAGGTACTAGGAACTATGTTTCTACTTTGTCTACCAGGAGGCCTTACACCACCTATTTTGATCCCGATCATATCCTTCATGGCGGTAAGTACTAATGGCGCTCTATGATCAATCCGGATCTCAAAAAGACCTAGGTCTAAGGGGAGAGTTTAAATTACAATTAAGGTGTCCCTAACGTTTAAAGGGGTAACGTTGAATATTTGAACTACAATGAGAACTGCAACTCGGGCCACTTGTCCGAAATGTTCATTATGCTTTATAGTGTCCTGAATAAACTGGAATCCTGAAATAATTGTGTAGCCTATTATGTAAGGAAATATGTCACTGGTCTTCCAAGCGATCCTTTTCATCACAGCACAGTTTAAAACAGGAGTTACTCGGATTTCATTACAATTAATTTCTAAACTACAATATATTTTTTCTGTGATATAATAATATATTAATCTATGTACTTAATACAGTATCTACTTATATTTTATAGACATATATACTTAATGGTGTATCAACCTAATTACATATTCTATATACTTATTATAGTATCTACCTAATTTAGTATATTCCATACCTAATATAGTATAGTAAATTTTAAATATATTATTCTATGTACTTAATTCAGTAGCTACTTAATTATATAGTATACCTTGTTAGGTAGATACTATATTAAGTATATAGAATACTAATTTAGTAATATACAACGGACTGGTGTAGCCTACGGCGGGAAGGTTGGTTAAGCCCTACCCCTGTATACACCAAACATTAGACGTTTTAAGGGCTTGTGAGGCCCCTGTGTCAGAAAAACTAATACTCGTGTCCTTAGAGCTGGTGTAACCTACGGCGGGAAGGTTGGTTAAGCCCTACCCCTGTATACACCAAACATTAGACGTTCTAAGGGCTTGTGAGGCCCATGTGTCAGAAAAACTAATACTCGTGTCCTTAGAGCTGGTGTATCCTACGGCGGGAAGGTTGGTTAAGCCCTACCCCTGTATACACCAAACATTAGACGTTCTAAGGGCTTGTGAGGCCCATGTGTCAGAAAAACTAATACTCGTGTCCTCAGAGCTGGTGTAGCCTACGGCGGGAAGGTTGGTTAAGCCCAACCCCTGTATACACCAAACATTAGACGTTCTAAGGGCTTGTGAGGCCCCTGTGTCAGAAAAACTAATACTCGTGTACTTAGAGCTGGTGTATCCTACGGCGGAAAGGTTAGTCTTAGCCCTACCCCGGAATACACCAAACATTAGACGTTCTAAGGGCTTGTGAGGCCCCTGTGTCAGAAAAACTAATACTCGTGTCCTCAGAGCTGGTGTAGCCTACGACGGGAAGGTTGGTTAAGCCCTATCCCTGTATACACCAAACATTAAACGTTCTAAGGGCTTCTGAGGCCCCTGTGTCAGAAAAACTAATACTCGTGTCCTCATAGCATGTATAGCCTACGGTGGGAAGGTTGGTTAAGCCCTACCCCTGTATACACCAAACATTAGACGTTCTAAGGGCTTGTGAGACCCCTGTGTCAGAAAAACTAATACTCGTGTCCTCAGAGCTGGTGTAGCCTACGACGGGATGGTTAGTCTTAGCCCTACACCGGAATACACCAAACATTAGACGTTCTAAGGGCTTGTGAGACCCCTGTGTCAGAAAAACTAATACTCGTGTCCTCAGAGCTGGTGTATCCTACTACGGGATGGTTAGTCTTAGCCCTACCCCTGTATACACCAAACATTAGACGTTCTAAGGGCTTGTGAGACCCCTGTGTCAGAAAAACTAATACTCGTGTCCTCAGAGCTGGTGTAGCCTACGACGGGATGGTTAGTCTTAGCCCTACACCGGAATACACCAAACATTAAACGTTCTAAGGGCTTCTGAGGCCCCTGTGTCAGAAAAACTAATACTCGTGTCCTCATAGCATGTATAGCCTACGGTGGGAAGGTTGGTTAAGCCCTACCCCTGTATACACCAAACATTAGACGTTCTAAGGGCTTGTGAGACCCCTGTGTCAGAAAAACTAATACTCGTGTCCTCAGAGCTGGTGTAGCCTACGACGGGATGGTTAGTCTTAGCCCTACACCGGAATACACCAAACATTAGACGTTCTAAGGGCTTGTGAGGCCCCTGTGTCAGAAAAACTAATACTCGTGTACTTAGAGCTGGTGTATCCTACGGCGGAAAGGTTAGTCTTAGCCCTACCCCGGAATACACCAAACATTAGACGTTCTAAGGGCTTGTGAGGCCCCTGTGTCAGAAAAACTAATACTCGTGTCCTCAAAGCTGGTGTAGCCTACGGCGGGAAGGTTGGTTAAGCCCTACCCCTGTATACACCAAACATTAGACGTTCTAAGGGCTTGTGAGACCCCTGTGTCAGAAAAACTAATACTCGTGTCCTCAGAGCTGGTGTAGCCTACGACGGGAAGGTTGGTTAAGCCCTATCCCTGTATACACCAAACATTAAACGTTCTAAGGGCTTCTGAGGCCCCTGTGTCAGAAAAACTAATACTCGTGTCCTCATAGCATGTATAGCCTACGGTGGGAAGGTTGGTTAAGCCCTACCCCTGTATACACCAAACATTAGACGTTCTAAGGGCTTGTGAGGCCCCTGTGTCAGAAAAACTAATACTCGTGTCCTCAGAGCTGGTGTAGCCTACGACGGGATGGTTAGTCTTAGCCCTACACCGGAATACACCAAACATTAGACGTTCTAAGGGCTTGTGAGACCCCTGTGTCAGAAAAACTAATACTCGTGTCCTCAGAGCTGGTGTAGCCTACGACGGGATGGTTAGTCTTAGCCCTACACCGGAATACACCAAACATTAGACGTTCTAAGGGCTTGTGAGACCCCTGTGTCAGAAAAACTAATACTCGTGTCCTCAGAGCTGGTGTAGCCTACGACGGGATGGTTAGTCTTAGCCCTACACCGGAATACACCAAACATTAGACGTTCTAAGGGCTTGTGAGGCCCCTGTGTCAGAAAAACTAATACTCGTGTCCTCAGAGCTGGTGTAGCCTACGACGGGAAGGTTGGTTAAGCCCTACCCCTGTATACACCAAACATTAGACATTCTAAGGGCTTCTGAGGCCCCTGTGTCAGAAAAACTAATACTCGTGTCCTCAGAGCATGTGTAGCCTACGGCGGGAAGGTTGGTTAAGCCCTACCCCTGTATACACCAAACATTAGACGTTCTAAAGGCTTGTGAGGCCCCTGTGTCAGAAAAACTAATACTCGTGTACTTAGAGCATGTGTAGCCTACTGCGGGATGTTTGGCCCGAGGATCCGGCCATAACCGGATAATTCATAAATAACCTCTGATTTGTGAAGATACTATTTGCACAAAGAAATCCGGATAACCATGTTTTCTATATTCATGGAATCTGTCGCTTGTACATAAATAAATGCAAACATTTATGTTTAGCTAAATATTTGAATAACTCTTAGTACTCGAACAATAAAGGGAAACAGAAGAAGTTAACTCAAGAAGTACGGGCTTGTTTACTGGCGTAAACCTCATCTAGTGACGTCACCGTTTTAGAGTGCAGCTATTAAAATCCATAACTTTGTTTACGTCGCACACGACCGAAACTGGAATCAGACTGTGGTCTCGCAAACACAAATAAACTCTGTTTTTTACGTTCAGAGTTACTTAAAGTAAAAAAACAATGTATTAAAATATAAGAAAACAAAAGTAACTTACTGATAGGCTTTTAACTTTTTATTTTAACGAACTACATGCAGGGGTAATCCTGGATCTAAAGGGCCCCCTATATTTCCATTTGGAACATATTATATCAATTAGCAATTTTAGACCGACATAACTTCTCTTGTTTGGTTTGGAACATATTTTATCCAAGAGAAGTTTTGAACTTACGTGATATCTGCTCCACCATCTGGAACATACCTAAACACCCAGGAGTAATATGAAGCTGGCTCCAATTATACTTTTCGATCTGTAACATATGCCAATAACAATAGTGGACAATATATGACTTTTATTGTTTTTTTTTATCTTGTTGTATTCAGGATTAATTTAGGACATGTTTTATATCATGTGTTATTTTAAACTTATTACATCTTACTAATTTGGCACTGACATACCTTCTAAATACGTCATATGCGCCTATTATGCTTTTATTTTAGCCAAGTTTACTTTACTTTCAATTTTACTTTTAAAGGGCTATTTTTATGGAACAAGCATGGATTGAAAAAGCTTTGAACTCTTTGTGAACTTCAAATGAATTTTCCAAGACCTATTAATATGTTGTAGCAAAAAAACCTCATCACATCGGCTTCGCTGGTAAAATCATTTAAAGGGAGTTGTTTACTGATAAATACAGACTTTCTCTGACTCCGAATCGATTAGTTCAAGAACTGGTTTTTCATTGGCATTTTTCAACAGAAATTTAGGTTGCCCGCGACTCATTCCGGTTTCATCGTTTTAAAAACCTTTTTGTAGTTAAGGCCATTAGCTAGTACGACTATTTTCCCTAAGAAGGATTGGAAGAGTTGTGAATATAACTGTTAGTGAGATTACTCTGGTAAGATAGAAGTTCCTGTCTGGTAGGGTGCAGCTGCTCGACCCTGACGACTATTTTCCCTAAGAAGGATTGGAAGAGTTGTGAATACAACTGTTAGTGAGATTACTCTGGTAAGATAGAACTTCCTGTCTGGTAGGGTGCAGCTGCTTGACCCTGACGACTATTTCCCCTAAGAAGGATTGGAAGAGTTGTGAATACAACTGTTAGTGAGATTACTCTGGTAAGATAGAACTTCCTGTCTGGTAGGGTGCAGCTGCTTGACCCTGACGACTATTTCCCCTAAGAAGGATTGGAAGAGTTGTGAATACAACTGTTAGTGAGATTACTCTGGTAAGATAGAACTTCCTGTCTGGTAGGGTGCAGCTGCTTGACCCTGACGACTATTTCCCCTAAGAAGGATTGGAAGAGTTGTGAATACAACTGTTAGTGAGATTACTCTGGTAAGATAGAACTTCCTGTCTGGTAGGGTGCAGCTGCTCGACCCTGATGAACACTTTATTAAGGTAACTAAAACGTGAGTATAAGTTTCATCAGTTTGTAAGAAATATAAGAAAGGGTGGAAGGAGTGAGGTATTACTAAGTCAAGAACATAAGAATATCCTGGTAGTGGTAAGGGGAAAATTACGGCATTTCGTGTCTATGGTAGATAATTTGAGGTAAACCTGATCTGAAATGGAACGAAGAGTGGTGTGGTGTCTCCTTGAAGCCGGCTCGTCATTCCAAATATATTCTATGCTATGCTCTGCTTTACATGAGCTGGTATTTATTTCCCGTTCCCGCATAATCGGTTTTAGCAGAAACAATGCAGAAAGTTGTCAAGAATACGAACAAATTACGAGAATCTCCGCTCACGTCCCAAAATTTAAAAACTAAAAAAAACAAAAATCAACTTTAACAATGCACAACAGCACCTCGTTGCACACGGCACACAAACCTTATTCAATTATAAAACCCGCGCACACCTCTTAATGTTTGCGATAATAATTCGAACAATTACTCAAAAGGACGAAATAAACAGTTGCAGACACTTCCACGCAAAAACAGAAAATATTGCATTGAACTATTACGCACCTTTTATTTCTAAATTTGGCCTAAAAACTATAGAACTTACCAACCAAAGCAATGTAAAATTGAATTTTTAAAGATTTTTTTTCAAAATTTGTAATTTTTTGGAAGTTAACAGTAACTGTAATTATATTTCGAGGCATTTTGTTAGTTACTTCATCAAAAAAATAAAGACAAAACATTGAATTAGTAACGTTTTACGTGTGAAGGGAAGGAGGAATTGCTATTTTCCAAAACGTTTGGAACCTGAGCGAAAGTTTTCATAATTCGTTACGTATTCCTGATCCCAGGTAACGTTTTTTTCTAAAATCAATTACGTGGGAACGGGAAATAAATACCTATTAGTTACGGTTTTTATTGTTCCATAAAATAGTAATCATAAAACGAAAGAATTACACTCAAAGCGGTCTAGTTCCTTAGAAAAAGTCAGTGGATAAAGATTTATAGTTGAATATAAGTATCAGAAAATAATACTAATCCTGTCTTGAACAAGAACGGATGCTCAAGCTTAAAGAGTACAGCATGACTTTTAACCTAACTTAGCCACAACAATAGACTTTACAAGCGCTAGATATTCCAAATACTCTCATATTTGTCGCTCTTTAGATTTAGCTTGTTCAAAAAAAACTTTTGTAGAAATTCACACAATTCTGAGAATTTCCAATTACGTACACACATTAGTTTTCTCCCGTGAAGATGAACTTTAAAACTTTTAATTGCTGTTACAAAAATAAAAACAGATTAATTAGAGCAGATAATCGTACGGCAAGCACAAAATGTCAAACATCGAACAATATCTTGCAATCGCAATTTAAATTTGTTCTACACCGAAACGAAATTAAATCACTTTTTTCTTTCACAAAAAGAATCATTATTTATTTCCGATGTCGACTTCAAACCTGACAATAATTGCTACAACGCGAAGCCTAATG